>JAHWFP010050782.1:8309-40136 GCA_023313725.1 Lithobius niger | reverse complement strand
ATTGTAACCATCAAGTGTTCAGACCTGGAGATCTTGTGACCCAGTCGAAAACTTGACACAAATAACGTGATAACCCAATTCAACTCTGAAATGTCTACTTTTAATTTTTCAAATTTTTTTTTTACTTAATCTGGTTTTCCCTCTCCATTACTTCAATACGTTCTGTAAAAAATAATTAAAGTATTATCATTGAAGGTCAAATTCTCCTATTCTCTTTTTAGTAAAAAAAAAAGAATAATTAAAATCAGTTGGATACAAATTTTTATACAATAAAAAGAAAACTAAAGAAATACCAATTTTATAGTAACGTTTCGTGACACTAGATGCCGTTGCTAGGAAAATGTGTTAGCTGATTTAACTTGTGCATATACAGGGTGAGTCAAAAGTATCAACCCAGTAGAGTTTACAGCCGCATGATTTGGTTTAGCCACCAACCATCGATCGTTGGTCACCACGGTGGGGGCCACGTATTAAAATTATTAATGGGTGCACCCGACCCTGTCCCCCTTAAATAAATTTTATAAGTTCCGGTTCCTTTAGGAATAGGGCATTTGTCCCAATTAGAGATAAGGCAATTAGAAGTAAGGCATTTGAATCTGCTGTCCACAGAAAGTTTCTACTAAAAGTTGCTGCCTGTGGTGTTGCGGGTGATCTCGAAAAGTGGATAGCTGCCTTCCTTCGAAACCGTACTCAGAGGGACCAAATTGAAAATACGTTCTCTTCATTACGTGCAGTACCGTGTGAGGTTCCCCAGGGATCTGTCCTGGGCCCACTTCTGTTTGTAATATATCTTAACGATCTTTTCTTAGATTGCCCGAACTCCTTTGGTTATAAATTTGCTGACGACTTGAAGGTCGGAGCTGAACTCTTTTCGTTTGGAAAGTCTCCGTATCTAGAGTCCCAGATAAATACTGTCAACCTTTGGTCCAAATGCTGGCAACTTCCTCTGTCTGTAAATAAATATCACTCTTTTCACGTTGGTGCTCGACACTTAATGAACCATTACACTCTTGATCATAAAATTCTTCCTTCTTATGATAGTGTGAAAGACCTGGGGATTTCGTTTACTAGTGATCTAAAACTCACCACTCATTGCCACCAGATCTGTTCATCCACATATCGTCATTTGGCTGTTGTTGGTCGGTGCTTCAAATTGGGTAATAACGTGACACGTGTGTGGGCATTTAAAGTATTTGTCCGACCGATACTAGAATATGCAACTCCTGTTTGGTCGCCTTATCTTCTTGGTGATATTGACTCGATTGAAGCTGTCCAGAGACGCTTCACTAAGAGGCTCCCAGGCCCTTAACCCGTGTTCGTCTCGACCTTCTTGGACTTGAATTACTCGACCTTCGAAATATGAGATTAAACCTATCAGATACTCCACCAGCAACTTGACGTCATTTTACTTTTTTTCAATCTGGTCCCGACCATTGCCCGTACTATGGGACATAACTGGAAACTTTCCATTCCCTCCGCTCGCCTAGATTGTAGAATGAATTTCTTTTCTGTGAGGGTGGTTCACATTTGGAATGCCCTGGGGTTTGATACAGTCAATGCTCCCTCTTTGGCCTTGTTTCGTTGTAGACTAACCAAGGAAAATCTACACTCTTTTCTCCAACGGCCTGTCTGAATTTCTCGTTCTTCTTAACTTTCATCCTGGATCGGTGTTAGTGGCTCACTCCCCTTCCAATTCCATCCCTGCGTACTTGCAGGGTAAATTGAATTTATTATTTTGAATTTATTATATGTACGGACAGTTAATTCATGGTGAATGCAGAAAACAGCATGTAAATCGGTCAACTATAGCACGAGCTATGACCAAAACACGTTAGTGCAAATGTTGGCTTCACTGCATAAAAGAATACCATGAACAGTTTTGTGAAATGGTTGATTGCATGTAATACAGTGCAGCACGGAATGGCAAACATAACGAAATTGATAAGGTTCGGCTAGCAGATGTTTGTGCAGGTGTTTGTAGCACAGGTAACAAACGGGTGTTGACCTTGAAGCGCCTATCGAGATTCGAACAAATATTTCAACAAATGTGCTGTCTGCCATAGAAACGTACTGTCTACGTCAACTAATGATTGTTGCCTCCCTTCCCGAAATCAGTGAGCAAGAACGAAGTCCTTGGTCACTCAGAGAAAGAGGTATTGCGATCAAGCATGGTTGCTCCCCACCCTGCCCCCCTTTAATAAATATTGCTCTTAAGGTTCGTTTAGGTCGAATGCCGGTGGCTACACGTGCTACAAACATGTTCTAGCCGCACCTTCATCAAGATCATTGCGTTTGCGCTTCCTTACTGTAATTATTACACGCAATCAACCAATTCACACAACGGCGCAGGGTATTATTTTATGCACTGAAGCCAACATTTGCAGTAACGTGTTTTGGTTATAGCTCGTGCTATTGTTGACCGATTTACATGCCGTTTTCTGCATTAACCATGAATTAACTGCCCGCACATATCTCTAATTGGGACCAATACCCTGTTCATAAAGGAACCGGAAGTAGAATATTTATGTAAGGGAGGTAGGGTTGGGGGCACCCCTTAATGATCTTATTATGTGGCCCCCACCGTGTGACCAACGATCGATGGTTGTTTGGAGGCTAAATCAAATCATGCGGCTGTAAACTCTACTGGGTCGAAACTGTTGACTCACCCTGTATATTTATGCCTTATTTCCCTAAAAGAAGCAAATATTTCCTCAAATAATGCAAAACTTAACATCTAAAAATCCATGAGTTATTTAAACTGCATTTAGGTTAACATACTTTGTTAACACTGGCATCTAGTAGCGAAAAATCTCGAATACCTTCCATTTATTGTATAAAATGCTGTGTGCAATGGGTTTTAATTTTTCTTTTTTGTATTTACTCGAGTTAGAAAAGGCCTGTTATTTTAACAAAAGTGTACATCGCCTTATTTGACCTTGAAATACAAAAAAATTCTTTTACCACCATTACATTCATCTATCTAGTGTTGCTTGTAGAGCTTCAGTAACTGTAACAAAATTACGCAGGTCTTATGATAACATCAAATAAAATCTCGTCCAGGCAGTGTGTTAGTAAGAATCATAATTCCGAATTCGAAAATTCCAGATAAAACAAATACATTAATCAAATAGAGTAGTTCATCTTCCGCTCAAACTTTCCGTCTTCCGCTCAAAACATGAAGCAGTCGTGGCACTATAAGTGGTTTCATGATTTTACGGACTTCGCGTCTGGATGGTCCGCCATTTAGAACCACGCGTCCCTCTTTCCACACCTTTGTTACGAGTGCTTTCAAAAACAATGGACTGCAACAAAATCCAAACTTGTGATTTCCACACCCAAATTCTCGGAGTGTATGTATTTCACTGCATAAACGTTCACTAACCTCACCACTGACGGCAACATTTTTATTAAAACAGAGCAATTCTAGAGATTGACACTGAAAGAGTGGGTTGATGTAACTGTCGACAGTGTCTTCCTCTTCATTTCCACGGCTTATGCACAGTTCTTTAAGTGATCGGCAATTTCTTACAACACATTCGAGGGTGACGTTAAATTGGGAATTGCTCATGTTTTCCTGAAAGATAACTACGTCGCGCAAAACTGGAAGTCGGGTTTGAAACGTTAATGGTTGAGTTGCAGTTCTCTGATCGTCGTTCAAGCATCTGATGGTTAACATTTTCAGGTATTTCGGTAAGCCACTCAAGTAAAATTTCGTATCTACAATTTCAATGCTTAACTCAAATAACGATGAGGACCTTAAAGCCAACTGTTGCCAGATGTACGATCTTCCAAAACCATTAGAGAGATTAACTCTAGCACTGTCTTCAAGCTCCAGTGACACATTTTCCGGAAACGGTATTTGGAGCTTCAGAGTTTTTTTTATTTTTCCGACATACCGGAAAACGTGACCAGGATGAGCAAGAGCTTTTTTTCTCACAGCATTCCAAAATACTTGTCTTTTTGGTACTAAGCAGTACTTTTTCAGGACTGCAGATGAATCAATTTTCCGAAAAGAAGTGAGGTGTTCTAGTTTGGTTATCAGCTGAGAGGTAAACTTATCACTAATGTTAAACGAATATCCCAGTGAGAGTTGCTTGAGACAGGTAAACAGCAACAATGGTGCAAGGTCCTTATTTTGAACCCAGAAGAAGTCATCACTTACGTCAATGGACAGTTTCTCTAAGTCAGGACAACAAGTATATATTTCCTCCAAAAACATGCTTAGCGGTATGCGGCGTAATGTTTTCTGATAAATATGAAGGGCCTTCAGATTATGAAGATGGGTTGATATCTGTATTGGGATGGAGTCACCATGGAAATAGGAGAGAGCATTTACGTGTAAGGAGAGGTACTGTAAGTTTGCAGGGACTGGCTCAAAATGTAAACTATTTTCAACGGTGACCTCTAGACACAAGGCTATAATACTCGACCAACTTTCCAGTACCGATGTCCATTCAGCGGACTTGTTCATTGCGTCATCCATACAAATGCTTGCCATTTCTAAATCTTTGAACATTGCGAGTTGTTTGAGAGTATTTTGGACGACATTACCTTTATAAACCAAGTTCCTTACTGTAGCCAGACAGTGAGGAAGTTCTGGGGTTTTCCCAGAATTAGGAAAAAGATCCACTATGTAGGAGGAGACAATTGCTAGAGATGTTAGATTTGGACACATTTCCAGAAAAGACGAAATATTACAATCAAATTCAAACCGAAGAGTTGCACAAGTAAGTTGGTTGCCATATGCTTCACCGATTGCATTCAAAAGCTCTAAGTCAGTAACTTGTACATCAATGCAATGCAAGTTTTCGCAAGACGTGATGATTTCTTGAATTGAAGCAGGGCTTATAAAACCCTTCAAACAGCTAACCGTTCGTCCACATTTTGATACTATGCTTCTTATAATGTCTGCAGTGCTACAGTAATCAGGCAAAATATCTTCTTTACCGACCGTGTGAGTATGAAAACCGTGAAACAGATCGTGATATCCTTCGAACGCCAAACATCTGACAGACAAAAAGACAATTTGCTGCCATCGACGGCATACGGATTCGCATTGGAACTTCTCTTTTGTAGATAAGTGTGATAAAATCTCTTCCAGCAATTCAGGTGGTAGGTCGTTTATGTGGATCATTGTCTGCTTACGAAACCCTGTAAGAAATAAAATCCCCAAATTAATCTCCGATACACACAAAAGCGGGTGTAACTAATTACTAGCTCGTCCGTTTTACAAGTACAAATACGGAAGTCTGATAGAAATCCCCCTGGCAAATCAATAAGCCCTAAAATTCATGAAAACAACACTTTTAATTCTCAGCCAAATGAAACATTTGGGCCTTGCTCACTTATAGATTAGAACAACACATAAATTAGAAATAAAACTTGGTAGAAAAGTCAGCAAAAAAACCTTTCTGGTAGGATGTTTTTGTGAACATGGTGTTTTTTTAGGGTTTTGAGATTTCAGAAAGGTGGTAACGTCACAAGTATTTGTTTTTAAGTGTTTTTCTGTTCAAATTTGTGATCAAGCATAAATAAATTGCCGAAAATTATTGGGACTGTTTTAGATGCACTTGTGGCAAATCATTTAGCCTGTCAGGGGGTACTGTATCTGCATATGTTACCACGCCACAAAATAATTTTTATCTTCTGTTACACTAAATAATCAATTATACAATAATTGCCTGATTAGCAGGAGCCGCTATTTGTTCGGCCAATTGCGTGGTGCTACGTAAGCATTCTTGTTGGGCGCAGTGACCAGGTCAAGCGGCTTTGTCGCCTAGTGCGCAGGTGCCCTTATAAACCAAGTTTCACAACGTTACATTTATTATTCAGCTCGTTTTGTGTCGTTTTATGTGATATTCGAGTAAAGCCACCCAGACATCAGTCGAGTAGTGTTAGTTGTCGAACTTTGAAACGTAAACTCGGAAACAGGCTTCGGGCCTATTGTAGGCAGAGCGAATAGAACTTTATTTCAACTTTATATTTAGTCTTTAGTTTATTGACTTTACCAAATTTATTAAAGCTCCTTAAAAATCTGCGTTCGATACTCATTCGGCTAAGTTTTGGGCTTATCGTCTTTTGGTGTGACGCACTGATGCAGTTTGTGGCTTGGCTTTTTTCTTATTATAGCTTTTTTTTTCAAGTACGCTGCAGCTACGTATCATATTTATTTGAATAGGATTTCGTTTGCTTCAGTGTTTATTGTATATCGAAGTATTTGCAACCACCTTTTACATCCCCTGCTAAAAATGCGGGTCATAGCTACCGACTAAAAATAAAACGACACTTTAGTCACCGCTGGTTGACCTGTCGCCATCAATAATTGTTACAGTGATTACAACGACTGCAGCACAAAGTGTGTCTCTTAGATTAAAATTAATGATACTGTAAGCCAAACAATCATTAGTAACATTTTTTTTTTTACCAGAAAAAAAAAAAACATAAAAGTAACACTTTTACACTCAACACTGTTTGGCTGATGGGCTGGATAAACGCTTACAAAAATGACTATAAGCTGTTCTTTTTTTTTCGATTTAGTGTTATGTTTTTAGGAGTGAATAATTGTCGTAATATTTCTTTTTAAAATACACTAGCCTAAAAAAATCATAATCTAAACAGCATATGAAAATAATACATTCTACAAGACACCACCCCTCAAAAAAACAAGCGGCTACAGCAACTAACTAGTCGCATCCGGTCTTCTGTACAGTTCTGCCACTACCAATAGTGAGGCACATTTCTCTATCATGCATTGCAACAGCTATCTCCATTATATAATCTAAAAACAGTAACCATCAGAATCATTGCCCGTTACAAATGTGTTAGCTTTTAAGCTTATTTTGCGTTTTAGGCATAATTGTCAGCGTTTAGGCCTAATTTACAACTTTAATTTCGTAAGTAACAACTAACGGAGATTTGGATTGTACACAGTAAGCCTATTCATTTTTGCAACACGGTATGCCTTCGCGCACACACTTACGGTGTTACAACGTAATGCGCAACGTAGCCTATACGGATCAGTGGTAGTAGGGGAGGGACAAGAGAAACGCTGCAGCAGCGACTCGTAGCAACTATTGACGTTGCCATGGTAACGTGATTTTAGACCTAATTTTAATTTGTTAGGCCTAATTTTTTAACGGCAGTTTTAGTTTCGTAAGTTGCAGATAGGCCTAATGGAGAATTTAGTTCGATCGTAAGCCTATTCATTAATGCAACAATGCGACAAGACTCTTTTCAACGAAGCTAAATTGTTTTTGTTTTTACGGCTGCGTTAGCACAAATCTTTAGGATTTCAATTCGACGATGAAATGTTATTATTTAATTTAGTTACGTCGAAGAAGTCTATTACTTAAAAAGAAGCAACGATGTTTTAATTTGCCATGTTATTTAACTAACTTTTGACACTGAATCGAACGTTGTAAACAGTGGTCGTCAATTTCTGGCACCGTTGCGAAGTTGAAAAAAGCGACGGACGGACAAAGTCGTCGCAATAGTCTTCTCAGCCGGTATGGCTGTACAGAAGACTAAAAAATGCGCTTTTCGTATGCCTACTGAGACTGTCTGTACATGATTTCCTGTAGCCACGATTAGTGCTGTTCCCAAATCAGGTAGCACTCCGCACAGACAAGTGTTACCACTAGATGTAAGGAAACGTGCCTAATTTTTAACGAAAAGACGCGTTGGGTTAGAAATGTTCTATAAAACACCGATGTTCCTTACACTCATCTTGTATCAAGTTTATGATGAACACACTGTTTGCTTGTATGCCCACATCCGTAACATATCGTCAGGACCTGGAAGACAGAAGAAGCCAAGAAACCAGGGGGCAAATCTTTTCTACAGAGTTTATTTAAAAAAAAAAAACTATACTCGTGTTGGTACTAACAGCTTCAAAACCTTGTACACCCAAAATCTGTAGCGGTTTTAGAAAATGACTGCTGAAAGCGCCATTTTTGAGGTCCAAAATGACCTTTTTTCTCCCAGTTGGGTCGTGTTTCTTTGGTGACCCCCTCCATCCTTCACGAGACCTGAAAATTTATGAACCCCCTCTAGAGGTACCCAAAAATCATGACTCCCCGTCCCCAATTTCCTCCCTCCCCCTCCTCCCCCAGTGATAAACAATGACCGTCTCTTAATAATTTATAAAACGACAAAGGTACGAATGATATAAGAAGACAAACGGACGACGAGTCAGCAGAACATGGTTAGTTTTACTTATTTTTTTTTACAGTTACGTTTTTATTATTTACCCGAATATAAGCAGTGACGAAAGCTAATCAAAATCTGAGCCCGCCCCAAAAATAAGGCCGCACATACTAAATTAGGCTGCGAGATTTAATACGGAAATATCAAAAACAAAAAACCCTGAATTTCGGAAGAAAACGAATTGACTTCGTAATTTTTACACCCCCCCCCCTACCACCCCTAAATAATAATTTTTCTTTGAGTAAGAGTGTGCTTGGTTATTGCTTACTCTACAAGTCCACCATCAGGCCCAACGGAAGCAAATAATTAGTGGTACGGCTGTTTGTGAGGCTTTCATACCGGGTTGGTGGGGGGGGGGGGGGGTGACTCCAAAGCAACACCTAAACTAAACATTATTTGTTTACAAGCTTCCCAAAACTTGGTGACCTATGTTCAGCATGCTGGACAAATATTTCCTGCCACCCGTATTTGTTGTTTCCTTGTGCACGTGTAGTAGATGGCTTACAAGAAGTAAGAATAAAAAAGCAGCCGCCACTGCCTAAACCAGAGTCGGACTGGGTAGGAAAGGGCGCCTGTGCCATTTATCGAAATAACCAGAGAGGGGCGCCATGCGTTTTACAGGAAACTTCAAGTTATGGTGCCTCTAACCGTCAAGGGGTTTGGGGAAGCGCTCTAAGCTCCCCAAGCAGAAGCAAAGTCCGGGGATCGAGCTCAAGAAGCTTTACTTATTTTCATATTCTGTCGTCATTTCTGGCTTCGGAATGCATTCTTTAATACATATTTTATATTTCAAGTAATGCCAGTTTTTGCAAATTTTAGAGTGGGTTGGGGAGAGGAGAGTGAGCTTAAAAAAATGCATTAAAAACTTTGAGAAGGGAATTATTGCCTGAAAGAAAAGGTTATCAGCGGACAGGGAATCCAAAACAATTAATTTTTCTTGGTGGAGAGGAGAAAAGACTACAGTATACCAAAAAGGCGCCGAAAGTATGGTAGCCTAAGGGCGCCTGTGCCATTGGCATAATGGCACTATGGCCAGTCCGAGCCTGGCCCTAAACTTTGTGAAAGTCGCCACTGTCCTTTGAACGTGGAAGGCGCGATCTTTGCCAGCGCCGCCGCCGAAGAATGTTTTACTAGCGCACAACTCTTGTTTCAGCAACGTATAAATATCGGCCAGCACTGTCCCCTAAGTGGGCACGGTCCACTCACTGCTTTTAGGGGAAAAAGGTTGATTTGTCAGGCAGGGCAGCTTAACAACCCACATAGTGCGTGAGCAACTTGCTATTCACTTTGCGCAGTAGGATGACAAGGGTCGGAAAGGAACGAATGATTATGAATGAACAGCATGCGTTTATGCACGTGTTTTTTTTTTTTTTTTTTTTTAATTATGTGCCTAAAGCCGTACCGCTTCCGTCGGCCCTTGTTCACCATCAACCACGAATCGGCGATAGGGACAACGTTGTGTAACTTACGTGGGTTCCATATGCTATCTCTTTCAAGGTCTGGCTCATAGTTTTAACACTTCGTGGTCCAACACACTATAACGGTACTTGTATGTAACTAGGAAACTTTACCATGATCCATTTCCGATAATCGCTGGTCGTCTTCCAATCACGTTTCTGATTATGCCTTCCTTCCTTGGAATAACCCGTCATCAACACCGAACGCTAGTGAAACGCCGGTTTTCCCCTTCGAACGCGTGACCTTGAATTCTCCGCGACCACTGCCCTCTATTGACACAAAACGTTATTATTTCTTGGGTCGAACGGTTGTGCTTCCGGTTTTCCCACATTTCTGAGCAGCTGGTATTACCCTCTATTGGTTAGAATCGCTACTAAACGAGCGACCAAAAGCCTGCCTGGTAGAAACGGTTGGCCGGTTGTTGCAGTCAATCAGGTATACGACGGGTCAAGGCTGTTCTAACCCTAGATGTGATGTTATGACAAATGGGTTTGTAGTAGTCTTAAATTCATAGGCATAAAACGGTTAGGTTCATAGATGGGGCTAGTAACCATTTTCACCAGGAGTAGCATAAAGGATGAGTTTCGAGTGTGCGACCAGTTGTGAAACGAGTGACCGTTATTACTTTTGCGGAAAACGTACGTTAAAAATTACGCTGTGCCAGTTTTAGTCTTCTGTACAGCCGTACCGGCTGAGAAGACTATTGCAACGACTGCCCGTCCGTCCGTCGCTTTTTTTCGACTTCGCAACGGTACCAGATATTGACGACCATTGTTTACAACGCTAGATTCAGTGTGAGAAGTTAGTTAAATAATGTTTAATCAGTATAGGACAGGCACGAAGCTCAAGAGCTTGTATGTGCACTGATACATTTACATATACAAACATTTAACATAAATATCCATAGGTTTTGTAGTTAAGAGCAATACATTTTTTTTTTTTTTTTTACATCATTCATAATTGGTTGTATTTTTCATACGTTCAAGATTTCAATTGGTTTTACAACATTTTTATATCATGATTTTTCAAGATGGAATAAAGAATAAAATTCTATAACTCATTCCTCATACACCTTCTGAATCCATTGTTTAATTTTTTTTCGCATTTCGTTATAGTCCTTGATGTCTCTTAGATGGGCTGGTATGGTATTGAATACTTCTGGAATAATGTATTGATTTCTCCTTTTTCCATAAGAATTTCTCCATTTTGGAATCTGGAGCCAAGCATTTTGGACACGTTGTGCACGTACAAGGTGTAATTTATGGGCTGAATTAAAGTAGTATTTGGAAATAATTATAAATTTGAAAAGAAGTTTAAAAGTGAACAGTTTGTTGATATGAAATAGTTCAGCAGTTTTTTTATCATTGTGTTTTCCGAACAGTACTTTTACAGCTTTGTTTAATGTCTTTTGCAATCTTTCAATTAGATTGTTGGTTGTAGATCCAAAGATGGTACAAGCATATCTGACTTTTGAGATAATCCAAGCTTCATAAAGTATCTTTTTTGTTTTAGAATCAATGAGATCTCTGATCATGTATAACATTGGTAAAGTTTGTCTGATTTTCTTTATCAGCGTTTCAACATGATCATAAAATTTCCAGTGGTGGTCAATTTCCAAGCCAAGATATTTTGCAGTTTTAACATGTTTTATTTTAGTACAAAGGCAATGTTCTGAGCATAGGCAGTCATAACTATGGAGGATTATTTTAGTATGCTTCCGAAACATGTGTGATGTGGTGATATGCATAAAGCATGTTTTTTCTGCGCTGATGTAGAGTTCGTTTTCATAAAGATATTCGTTTAAAATATTGAAGTCAATTTGGAGGTTTTTTTCCATCTCATCTTGGTCGTAGTGAACTGAAAGCATGAAAATGTCGTCTGCATATAGAATGAGTTTATTTGTAAAATTTTGTTCAGCAATATCGTTGACATAAAGTATAAAAAGCAAGGGTCCTAAAACGGATCCTTGTGTAACACCAAAAATAACGTCTTTCCATTCACTAAATGTATTTTTTATCTTAACACAGCATTTCCTATTTGTTAAGTAACTCATGAGAATATTTAGCATCTTACCTCTAATACCACATTTATATATTTTTTTATAGAGTATTTCTTTATCTAATGTGTCAAACGCCTTTTGTAGGTCTACAAGGATTGCACCAACGTGTTTTCCTTCATTTAATGCACGGTTTATATTGTCGTTAATATAGTGAAGAGCATCGACAGTTCCTTTGTTTTGCTGAAAACCAAACTGAAGCTCATTTAGGATTTTATATTTATTCAGAAAAACAGTTATTTTAGATGCAAAATATTTTTCAACAATTTTATTAAGGAATGGTAATAGTGCAATTGGTCTATAATTATTATAGTCAAGCTTATTGCCTTTTTTATAAATAGGTCTAAGTACTTGTTGCTTTAGGCTTGTAGGCCAAATTTCTTCTTCAATGATAGCGCTGATTAGTATTTTCATAAAATATGCTGTTTGTTCTTTGGTTTCGAGGAAGTGTTCCATAATGAAACCGTCATATCCACAAGATTTTTTAATTTTCAAATTATCAATAATAGTAACTATGTCGTGCGATGTCGGTTTATCAATTTGTATAGAATTTATCACGTTTGTTCCTAGAAACTGGCTACATTTTTTTTTTCTGGTTATTGTTGTTTCAAGTTTATTTGTTATTTTGTGTTTTTTTAGGTTAGGTACTTGTTGAAGAAATGATTCCGAGAAATTTTCACAAGTGTTATTAGTTGTTTCATGGTTAAAAGTTTTGGTAATTTGTTCATCAAGGTTTAATTTTTCTTTATTTTTTTTTCCCGGCAATATCATTTATTTTCTTCCAGATAACGGCACTGTCAAGTTTATGTCTATGAAAAAAATCTTGGTAGTATCTTTGTTTAGCAAGTTTAATATTAAGTTTAGTCTGTTTGTTAACAGTTTTGTAGTGTTCAAGTTGTTCCTTTGTATTATAAGTATTTTTGCTAATTTGCGACCACAGCTTATTTTTGTAATTTATTTGTGTTAATAAATTTTTATTCATCCATTCTTTTTTGCATATTTTTCTAGCTGCTTTTTTTTTTAAAGTCGTTTTATTCCTGTTATAAATATCTGTTATTTTTACTTCAATTTCTTCGTAAATTTGATTTGGGCAATCAAGCAAATTTAAAAAGTCCCAGTTAAGGCATTTTAATTGTCTAATGATGTTTGCATTGTTATACTTAGTATAGAACTCCTGACTAAGAATGTCTGTTTTAATGGTTTGTTCATCATTCCATAATTGAAATGCTGTGAAATAGTGGTCTGCTAGTTTAATTTTGACGACGAACGATTTACATTCGCAATTTGATGTTTTATTATATATTAAATCAAGGCATGATTTTGTAATTTTCCCATTCCGAAATTCTTCTCGTGTTGGTGAGTCTAATTGTTGTGTATAGCCTAATGAAGCCATTGTATTTTGAAATTTTTCAATATGACATGGCAAATTAAAATATCGTTACTTCCTTATAGCTAATACAGGGGTCGAAATATTCGGATGCACAGGGGCAAATTGCACTCCAAAATCGCACTTTGCACTCCAGAAGCATCACTTGGAGTGCAAAATTGCACACCGAAGTTGAATTTTTCATAACTTTTGAACCATACAACCTACAGACTTGCAGTTTGCGGCATTTTAAACAGCTTGGAGTTAGATTTCCAGCGACACCATTCCTTCCAAAGAAGTTAAACTCCATTTTTTTACTACATTTGGTTAAACTGTGGGTATAGGTTTTCAGTTGAATAGTTAAGCTAGTTTTCAGCAAAGTGCAGGACAACGGTCTGTATTATTGTGATGCGGAATGTTAGAATTTTCGACGGCTATAAAATAGGAGACCATAATGTTGGTTTACATTTGGGTTTTGCACTCCAAAGAAATTTTTCCACCCCAGTAACATTTTTGGAGTGCAAATTTGCACCCGAGTCAAAATTTGGAAATTCGACCCCTGCTAATAGAATTCTTCGAGGTAACTAAATTAAATAATAACGTTTGATCGTCGAATTAAAATTCTAATGTAACACTCAATAAAAACAAATGGATTTTAGCTTCGTTTAAAATAGTCTCGTCGCATTGTTGTATGAATGAATAGGCTTACCGTCGAGCCAAATTCTTCATTAGGCCTAATATCTGCTACCTACGAAATTAAAACTATATTTTTAAAATTAGGCCTAAAAATGAAAATTAGGCCTAAAATCATGTTACCATGGCAACGTCAATTGTTACGAGTCGCTGTTGGCTTCATCAACAGTGTCTCTCTTTAACACTGTGTCATCAACAGTGTCTCAGTGTCACTTCCCTACTACCACTGATCTATATACGCTACGTTGTGTGTTACGTTGACCTGTGTGCCTGCAGGCGCATCGTGTTGCAAAAATGAATAGGCTTACTATACAATCCATATCGCCGTTATCTGCAACTGACGAAATTAAAACTGCTGGTTAAAATTAGGCCTAAAAGCTGAGAATTATGCCTAAAATCTAAAATAGGCCTAACCTAACACATTTTTAACCGACAATTGTGATGGCTATACTGCTTTGAGATTAGTATAATAGAAGTATGCATGATAGAGGTGTGCTCTTCAACATTGGAAGTGGAGGAACTGTACAGAAGACCGGTGCGACTAGGCAGTCGCTGTAGCCGCTAGTTTAATCTAATAAATATGTGAGAAAAATATCACATGTTCTGCGATCAGTCCAATAACTGTCAGTTCGCAATCAGTAGCTCGGTTAAATGACCTTCAAGTATGGAGTTATGTTTCCTAAGTTGAGGTGTAGCCACCCCCCCCCCCCCCCCCCCCACTCTCTTCGTGGGTGGTGTGATCTGTGCGGCAAGCCAGTCGCAACTTTCCCTAGATGGGAGAGAGATGATGGGTGTATTTGAGTTGGGTGGTGCGGTGTGGTAGTGCCCTGTTCCTATTCCAGTGACGGTGCGTGTTTGGGTTGTGCTGTGGGTTGTGTGGATGATTCTGTTTATTTGCCCATCGGAACTTTCCCTAGATGGGAGAGAGAAGATGGGCGCATTGTTGGAGTAGTTTTGTTGTGTGAGCTGGGTGTTGTGGAGTGGTGATCTGTCCCATTGACCCATCGAGATTTCAAGTGCATCAGTGGAAACTCTTCGTGCGAGTGCACTGGTGGGTGTGAGTTGGGTTCGAGGTAATCGTGTAAGTTGGGTGTAGTTGAGTGTGGTTTCTGTAGTATATTTTGCATTGGGGTGTATACAATAGGTGGTTAAGGCCTCAAATAAAAGTCAGGAAAGGAAAGGACAATTATTTTTATAAGAGATGGCGCGTTCCCAACGTTCACGAAAATAGCATTACAAAATGATTACAGTCTTCCTAGTTAAAACCTCCCCACGCGTCGAACCATAAAAGTCAAACGTGAAGTGAATGTCAAATTTCAAGCATATTTGGTCGCAAAATTATTTTATCGCGTGGAATTAAAGTTAGTAATAAGTTGGTAATCATACAAAAACCCCATAAGGATAAAGGGGCCAATCAAGTTTTCCATACAAAATAGTGATACCAAACAAAAACGTGAAGTGTGCCGCACAGATTAAAGAACTCTCCTTCCCACAGATACGACACTCGTAACTCAGCCAGCGCTTCAAAAATGGTCCCTCGTTTCAGCAACGCATCGGGGTGATGACGTAACACCTTGCACTTTATTCGACAGATGTCACTAGCAGAGTGAAACTGAAACGCCAAAAAGAAGCTAAATAAATAAGAAATTAGAAGGTAAAGAGTTAAAATATTAAAAAGTCAGCCTTTACGATTGGCTTTATTGGAACACACTAGTCTGAGAAAAAAAAGAAAAGAAAACAACTTTCACAACTCGAACTCGAACTCTCGTGATTAACGGTAGCTTGTTTGATCTCTTCTGTAAACGTATTCGCGATCCCACTGCGCATGCCTGCGTATTTATTATGGCGGACTTTCTAATTATACCATGCTCCTTGCGGGCGATGTCTGCGCCTACTGGCGAATCAAATGCAAAGTACAGTTATTGGACTAATCGCAGAACATGTGATATTTTTCTCGCATATTTATTAGATTAAAAACCTGCACGGCGTAATTTTTAACGTACGTTTTCCGCAAAAGTAATAACGGTCACTCGTTTCACAATTGGTCGAAACTCATCCTTTATGCTACTCCTGGTGAAAATGATTACTAGACCCATCTATGAACCTAATCGTTCATTGACCACTGCACTGTGACTGAGGTTGGAGCTAATGACCAAGCTGTCGACGCGCCATTAAGCCTTAACCACCCCCCCCCCCCCCTTAATCGTTTTATGCATATGAATTTAAGACTATTACAAACCGATTTGTCATAACATCACATCGTAGGATTAGCCTTGACAGCCTTGACCCGTCGTATACCAGAATCGACTACGACAACCGGCCAACCGTTTCTACCAGGCAGTCTTTTGGTAGCTCGTTTAGTAGCGATTCTAACCAATAGAGGCCAATACCAGCTGCTCAGAAATGTGGGAAAACCGCAAGCACAACCGTTCGACCCAAGAACTAATAACGTTTTGTGTCAATAGAGGGCAGTGGTCGCGGAGAATCCAAGGTCACGCGTTCGAAGGGGAAAACCGGCGTTTCACTAGCGTTCGGTGTTGATGACGGGTTATTCCAAGAAGGAAGGAATAATCAGAAACGTGACTGGCAGACGAACAGCGATTATCGGAAATGGATCATGGTAAAGTTCCGTAGTTACATACAAGTACCGTTACAGTGTGTTGGACCACGAAGTGTTAAAATTATCGGCCAGACCTTGAGAGAGCGATAGCATATGGAACCCACGTAAGTTACACAACGTTGCCCCTATCGCCGATCCGTGGTTGATGGAGGACTTGGAGTGCACAGGGGCTATAGGCACACGAATGGTGTACATGCCAGAACACTCACGTCAGCCCACAAGCGCAGCGAGCAAGCGAGTATTAGGAAAGAGATACAAGGAAGCGAACTAGGTTGCGATGCACGTTTCATTTCAAACACACACACTACCTTTATTTCCTCGCCGATTTCTTTGGGGGTGGGCTTGTTTTAAACGAGACACTTTATTTGTCCAAAGGACACCGTCATTGGTGATATACACCTTTGCATTGATGGTCACTCCTCAGGTGAAATGTCAAAACCGGCACAATTTTCTGACTACAACAAAAACGTTTGGAAATAAAATCGCGCTATCTCAGATTCAACTGACGATATTTTGTGGAGTTTACCGCCGAATAATAAAAAAAACCAAACCTTTTCGGAAACTAGAAACCTTCCTCTAAACAACCGCTTATCTCATTTTACATACACGCAACGGTCGGCATCACGAGGACGGAGAGGCGATTAGATAAAGTAACAGCCAGTATCGTGCACAAAAAAAAAAAAAAAAAAACTGGCTGTTACTTTATCTAATCTGCAAAAAGTGCTGAAACTTCTCAATCAAGACGGAGAAGCGAAGCACAGGCTACAGAATTCGACGATTCCATCGGCCTCCCGAACGCCTGCCATGCCGCTCCCAGAATTATACGCGGCGATGGTTCTTCGCTTCGTTATATCTCGTCCCCAATTGGCTGTAATTTTGCGGTAAATAAATTAAATTACGCAAGTACAAAAATACGACTTTATATAAGAACTGCGGTTTAACAGGCAGGTTATAAAAAGTTGTATTTTTGTACTTGCGTAATTTGAGTGATCATAGATTAAGTAATGATAGTTGCAGTGTGTGGTCATACCATAGTGGGCCACAAACTTGGTGGCAGCCATTTAGCTCTGATGTCACTACTTTCTATGGCGAAAAGATGATGGGTCCCGTTATCTTTACGGGGTTTTTGTTTGATAGATAGTACTTTTTGTATGATAGATTCACAACAGAGCTTATTACGTCAGAGCGACAAGAATACTGTTCATTAACGGACGCACCGTTTACTGTTTACGGTAATGTTTATTCATATCAAAAACCAAAACTGGTAAAAAGGGGCCGCCAAGTTCCGAATGGTTCGGCCCTTCAAAGGAGTGATATCAACACACCAAAAAATTCGCCAAGTTAATCGCACCGCCTAATAGTTCGAAGGTTAAATGAAAACTAGAACATTGCTACTTTCGGTAGCAATGTTCAACTTTTCATTTAACGTCCAAAGTATTATTCGGCGCGATGAACTTGGCGAATGTTTTGGAGTGTTGATATCACTCCTTTGAACGGCCGAACAATTATGAACTTGGCGGCCCCTTTTACCAGTTTTGGGTTTTGATATGATATCCTATTACGTTCATAAGATATGGATGGAAATGCTTGGGAAACTTAAACATTTCCGTGAAATCAGTTGGGGACGTACTGTACACATTTGAAAAGTACATTTAATTAGTCTGTAGCATGGTTACGGAAAACTAAAAAAAAAAGTCAAACAGTAAGCAACTGGCGCAAGTTTAGTATCAAAAACGCACTAGAAGAAAACGTTTTATTAGCGGTCATAAGAAATTCGTATAAACAGGGTGGGGTTCAAAGGTTTACGATGAAGTTCCCTGAATTTTTCAGGTTTTCCAGACCAATACTGACATTTTTCCCTGATTTTTTTGGTCGCAGGTGCAGTATAGGACGAAATAGGTTTCTTTTTTTCTTTTTTCTTCCGCATTTCACTCAACTCGCAATAAATGCAGATGCAAACCTATTTACGTTGCCTTTTGGACTTATATGTCATACTGCCTGAGCGGGGAATCGAACCCACGACCCTTGGAACCAAAGGACGAGATCCTGCCACTGAGCCAGACTGACACGGCCTCGCAATAACTATATCACATTGTTTAACTAAATCAAAAATTGTACTGCCTTAACTAGTATTGGTAATGAGTAGAAAAAAGGCGATAATCTGAACAAAACTAGAAATGCTAGTAACGTCCCCCATTACTTAGACCTATAAGGAGTTTTCACTTTGTCAGAAACGAAACTAAAAGTACATGAAGTTTGAACTGAAAAAAAAGTGAAAGTTTTAGAAGTTGAAAATGTAAATCCGAATTAGCAATTCTTTATAGGTGAAAGAGATTTTTCGTGAAATGTTCTAATTCCCTGGCTTTCAGTATATATTTATCAAATTCCCTGGTGTTTCCCTGAATTTTCACGGTTTTCCAGATATTCCAGGTAGGACGCCACCCTGATAAATACACGGCTAACTTTAGGTATGCAAATAAAAAATACGAAAGAAGTGATATCACAAACAAAACCCACTTGGGTAAAAGAACCCGCCAAGTTTCAACCAATAGAAGTATTCTTATCAGCTGCCACCAACTTTTCTACATTATGTACCAAGCCTAATCCACGTACTGACCGAAAAATGTTAACTTTAGAAAGCAGTGATACCAACGTGGCCAACGAACAACCGCCAACCTAATCCCACCGATTATTACTTCAGATGTTAAATGAAAAACTTGACCATGAAAACTGATTTTTTTCAGTCAGTTTTTTTTATTAAACCTTTAATAGTCTGTGGAATTAGCTTGGTGGATGTTTTTGGGAAGGGCTTTTACCACTACTTTCTAAGGGGAACACTTTTTGGTTAGTAGTTAGGCTTGGTATTCCATGTAGAAATAAATATAGATGCTTCCTATGGACGTTTCCTTGTGACCGAGTCAGTAAGGCTGAGCGGTAGAACCTCGGCCTGTAGTTCGAAAGGTCGTAGGTTCGATTCCCTGCTCAGGCAGCCAGACATGTAAGTCCAAAAGGCAACGTAAATAGGTTTGCATCTGTATTTATGTGACTCTTGCGCCGTCAGCTTTCCGTCCTGTTTATCATGTTGAAAACTTGCTGGCAGCCGTTTTTATTCTAATACTACTCTTATTGGCAGAAACTTGGCGGGTTCTTTCACCCACGTGGATTCCCTTTGCGATTACGTTGTCATTTATAGGCTATGTCGTTTCGCATGAGGTTGAGAACAGTCGATGTGTGTTGCCATGGTGTTGCCAACCACCTGAAAATAAATCGATGATTTGTTTTCAGGGTCTTGGCAACACCATGGCAACACCAATCGACTGTTTTCAACTCCCACGCTCCGTCCGACGGAAGTTGAAAACAGCCGATTTGTCCTACCGTGGTGTTGCCAAGAATCTGAAAACAAATAATAGGGTAGTGTTAGACGCTTTTGCCCGTTACGCCAAAGTAGTCGCAGTCATCTTTATCAGACCTCGGTTACTGTGTTAACAGACAGGTAAGCCACGCGGGTAACCCTTACAGATATGAATGTTGTTTGTACCAATATTACTAGAACTTTTTATCTCCTGTATGGAATACATTTTAAAGGTAGCCTACGTCGGAAGTAAACCAACAGCGAAAAACGTCCACTGTAGTGCACTGTAGTGTCCCGTAAGTATTTTATAAGCGGCTACGTCTTCCTGGAGGGGGCGACTTTAGTCGATGGCCGCCATTTTTTTTGTAACCATCTTGGATATCAACAAGGCACTCTGCTACCAAAAACGTACAGTCGATTATCTGTGTTCGTTCTGCGGCGAGCTCAAGATAGGCCGCGGACACTATAGGAATAACTAATACAGCTATCATCAGCAAATATTATGCACTAGGAATGACTAATACAGTTATTAGGTTTATCAAGGTTTTGATAGGTTTAAGACAGTGGGGGACTGGCGGAATCATCTACAGAAACTCGCTATGGTTAGAACTGCTTCATACGCCAATCACACGTAGAGGGCAGCAGGGTTCCACTTGTGCTTTTCTGATCACTTCACATTCGACGGAAAAATAAATTCGCATCTTGGGCTTAGTCTAGCTGTTCTATATAGGCTTTAAAATTATGCAAATTATAGGCCTAATTAGTTAAACACCGGTATAGGCCTATCAGCAAAAATATAGAGTCCGTAACAGAAATGGAAGTGGGTCACTTTTTCGGACTTATGACCCCATTTGACCCACTCGAGCCCTAACCCACGACCCGTTTGACCCCCTCGATAAAGAACAAAATTTGACCTTCCCTCCGTGACCCATCCTACCTATGAAAAAAATAATACAATATGCAAATGCATGCAATATTATTTCAAACAGTCCAGTTTTTTAAAGAAGGATTTGCTAAATAAACACACCACAGTGTCAGGCTACAATAACTTGCTACCAAAAATAGGCTTTACAGTTCATTACCTAATGTAAACCTAATAAAAAAAATCGTGTGTCTTAACAGTGGTAATCTCGTTTAACGTAATGCTTAAAAATGCCTGTCATTGTAACCTACAAAATTAAGTTAATCATCTTACTCTTAGAGGGTAGCTTTCTGCCTGGATAATCTGGAAAACCGGGAAAGTTCAGGAAATTTATTAAGTCTGGAAAAAATTCAGGGAAAAATCAAGGAATTTGAAAAATATTTACCGAAAATCTGGGCATTTAAAAATTTCCGGAAAATCTTTCGCATATAAAGAGTACGTGACTCGGATTTAATTTTTCACTTCTAAAACATTCACTTTATTTCAGTTAAAACTACATTGACATTATGTTTCATTTTCTAATAAAGCAAAAATAATAATAAGTGAGTTTTTAGATTTGTTCAGATTGTGGCCTTTTCCTACTTTTTACCAACACGAGTAAGGGCAGTGTAATTTTTGATTTAGCAAAGCAACGCGATATATATGGTTATTGCGATTTGAGTGAAATGTGAAAACATTTTTTTTAGTCCTGTATACTGCATCTTCTTTCGACCCCAAAAAATCAGGGAAATGTGTCAGTACTGATCTGGAAAACCTGAAAAAATCAGGGAATTTCATAAAGAGCATTTGAACGCAACAATGTCCTAACTGCGTGCACTAAAAATGAAAATACTTGGATCTTACGGCGGAAATGTGCAGCAACTAGTGAACTATGCTCCGTCTTTTACCTTTTTAATTGTTCTAAGTACTCCCAGCTTTTACCTCATGTGCACTTTTTTTACGTGAATGAAAATTAAAATAGTGTTGTTTCCATGAATTTGTGAGTTCATTGATTTGCCAGGTTTCAAATTCAAATATGGGAGATCGTCGCAATGGAATCGCTCAACACCATCTGGGAACACAACACCCCATTGCCTGCGACAAGGTTTCCATTCTGATGAATTCCAACACTCACAACGATGCACATTTGAGGGCCCTTGAATCTTTAGCGATTAGGCGATTCACAACACGTCTTAAACATCCATCAATGAACATCACGGGACCGACGTACGAAGGGATTCACAGATTGTTGGCACCTACGCTGGCTGCCAAGCTTGACGCTAAGTGGGGTATCCAGATGGCAAATGAAGATCAGTGATGCATCCCTCCACGCGCTGTTTTTGAAGTCTGGAATTCGCAAACTTTAGACATGTAGTTTTCGGACGTTTTTTGTGTTGTTTACATTTTTTCTCGAGAAGGTGAACGTCTGTGGACTTCACCGAAAATTCAAAGGAACTTTGTTGTGTTTCTGCCTGGTGGTTGAGTGTGTTTTTCAGAAGTTATGTCAAATTACCTTATTTGTACTTGCAAAAAAGATGAGTCAGTTACGAGTTGCAACAGTGTTTGTGTGTACCAGACACTAATTTGCTGATTTTTATTTCTTACAGGATATCGTAGACGGAAAATGATCCACATAAACGACCTACCACCTAAATTGCTGCAAGAGATCCTGTCGTATTTATCTCTGAAAGAGAAGTTCCAATGCGAGTCTGTTTGTCGTGGTTGGCAGCAAATTGTGTTTTCATCTGTACTATATTTGGTGTTCGAAGATCATAAAGATCTATTCCATGGTTTTCACACTCACACAATCCGTAGAGAAGATATTTTGCCTAGTCATTATTGCACTGCAGACATTGTGAGAAGCATAGTTTCGAAATGTGGACGAATGATTAATTGTTTTAAGGGTTTTGTAAGCCATGATTCGATTCAGGACATTGTCACATTTTGCAAGAACTTGAATTGTATCGACATCAAGGTTCCTGACTTGGAACTTTTAAATGAAATCGGCGAAGCATATGGCAAACAACTGACTTGTGCAACACTACGGTTTGACTTTGCTTGTGATATTTCGTCCTTTCTGTCGATCTGTTCAAGTCTGACATCATTAGCAGTTGTCTCCCCCCACACAGTGGACCTTTTTCCTGTAACTGGAGGATCCTCAGAACTTCCTCATTTCCTGGCTGCAGTAAGGAACTTGGTTTATATAGGTAGTGTCATCCAAAACACTCTCAAACAACTCGCAATGTTCAAAGACTTAGAAATGGCAAGTGTTCGTATGGATGACGAGATGAATGAGTCTGACGAATGGACATCGGTACTGGAAAGTTGGTCGGGTATTAAAGCTTTCTGTCTTGAGGCCAACGTTGAACATACTTTCCATTTTGAGCCATTCCCCGTAAACCTTCAGTACCTCTCCTTAGAAGTAGGTGATTTGTCGAGTTACCATATCTACACCATCCCAATCCAGATACCAACCAATTTGCAAAATCTCAAGGCCCTTCACGTTTATCAGTGCCTATCGCGCCCCGAAGATCTAAGCATGTTTTTAGAGAGAACAGTTGCTTGTTGTCCTAAGTTAGAGAAATTGGCCATTGATGTAGGTGATCACTTGTGTGGGGATCACGATGAGCCCTTTGCACCCTTGTTGCTGTTTAACCGCCTCAAGCAACTCTCACTAGGATACTCATCCAACATTAGTGACGATTTTGCCTCTCAGCTGATAACCAAACTAGATCACCTCAGTTCTTTCGGGGAAGTTGACCCGTGTGTATTCCTCCAATACGGTAGCTTAGTACCCAGCGGACAAGAGTTTTGGAATGCTGTGAGGGAAAAAGCTCTTGCTCATCCGGATAAAGTTTTCCGTTTTGGTGGAAAAATCAAAGGAACTCTGGAGCTCCAAAAACCTGTTCCGGAGAATGTGTCACTGGAGCTTGAAGACAGTGCTGTAGTCCATCTCTCTAACGGTTTTGGAAGATCGTACGTCTGGCAACAGTGGGCTTTAAGATGCTCGATGTTATATGAATTAAGGATTGAAATTGTAGATACGAGATTTGACTTGAGTGGATTACCGAAATGTCTGAACAAGTTAACCATCAGATGCTTGAACGACGATCAGAGATCTGTAACTCAACCATTAACGTTTGAAACCCGACTTCCAGGACTGCAGACCCTTGTAATCTTCCAGGAATCCATGAACAATTCCCAACTCCACGTCACTCTCGAATGTGCTGTGAGAAATTGTCGATCGCTTAAAAATCTGTGCGTAAGCCGTGGAAATAAAGACGAAGGCCCCGTAGACAGTTACATTAATCCACTCTTTCAATGTCAATCTCTAGAAAGGCTCTGCCTTATTGAAAGTATTATCATCAGTGATGAGTTTAGTGCACGTTTATTCGGTGAAATACACACATTGCGAGGATTTGGCTGTGGACGACACAAGCTTTGATTTTCTTGAAACCCCATTGTTTTTGAAAGGACTCATAACAAAGGTGTGGAAAGGGGAATACATGTTATTGAATGGTGGACTATCCAGACTGGAAATTCGTGAATTGATGAAACTGCTGAAAGTGCCTCAAATGCTTCACCTTTTTGTAGACGAACCAATCAACTTCAGTAATGTATTTGATAGGACTGGAATTTTATTTCCGTCACTGAAGCTCTATAATCAATACTATAGTTTGTTCCACATTATGTTTGAATGAAACTGGGTGTATGACGTCACGTTTCCATCCACACTAATGTAAAGACTTGTAAATATTACACTCATAGAGTCTAACAGTAACTATTTAGAGTCTACAAGTGTAATATCCGCTTGTTTTTGCATTGTAGTGCTAGGGAACATGGCGTCATACAGTCACTTTCCTGCAAACATAATGTGGGACAGACTATAGTTGGCTGAATGTGATGGTGGTGAAATAATTTTTGTATTTCAAGTTTAAATGGGTGATTTACACACTGTCATTACAATAATAGGCCTTTTTAACTCTCGTAAATACAAAAGCAACAGTTAAAATATGTTGTATGTGGCATTCCATTCAATAAAAAGAGAATTTGAGAATTACCAATTTTAGTACCATTTCTGTCTACTAGTTGTCATTGGCCGCAAAATATATTAACCAATCTACGGTTTAAATAACTCGTGCCTGTTTCAGACGTTACATTTTTGCCTCTTTTGTTGTGTATGTTTGTATATGTATATAATACGTATGTGTGCACGTATGCATGTACAAATGTATAAATATACATGTAAACATGTGTATTATATATACATGAACATTGTCAGCTTACCCAATTCTGTAATGGCTTAGCTGATCACATGTGTGATCAGCTGTCCAAATGTTATTGTTATAAAACTGATGCAGTAGTAATAAACCAGGTTATGACCTCGGACATAAATACGATTTCTAATGCTTCTTTCTTTTTACAAAAAAAAGCTGGGCGGAATATAGACATCACATGACAAACCAGACCGTACCAATAACAAAAAAAAAAAGGAAGGAAGAAAAAAACAACAACAAAACTGACAAATATGGAGAATCAACTACGAATAGAGATGACGCTGTGCTAATTCTAGACACACGGTAGTGTGTTTCCATCATATAATAGACATAAAACACAGCGTGGGTGGAAAATGGACATAGATGTGTATTTCTAATGCACCTTCTTTACAGACAAAATTGGACGGGTAATGGACATACACGTCATAAACCAGACCACAGCAATGACAATATGAAGGAAGGGATAAAATGCCAACAAATTAACGGAACAAAAAACTGTTTCGTCGTTTAGAAAAAAAAAAGCATTATCAGTCTTGTTGCCAAGGAACTCACAGCTGTGAAGGTGGACAAATTAAAAAAAACTGATTAGAGTTCACTTGAACGAAACGAACTATAACTTGAACTCTAATTCCAGGAAACAAGGATTTTGATATTTCAACCTCCATTCACACACATACATGTAGTACATCACTAATCAAAAAAAAAAAAAACTGATAGGTATTACCATGAGGAAATGAAAGCTGCGTATGCTTTATTAATTCACCCCTGGTATTACACACATTAAAATACACACGAAATATGACCACACACACGTGGATAAAACATTTTTAAACTCTAAATCCACACACATACAAAATTAACGCCGTAAACAGCAAAACGCTTACAGAATTAAACAACTAAAAATATACACATAAAATGAGTACGTAATCACTCGCACTAAACACAGAACTAAAACAGAAACCTCAAAACTAATTTTTTTTAAAGCTACATTAACAAGGAGTAGTATGCATGTTACACAAATTATAAATGCATACAAAAAATACACATATAGCTACTCACACGAAACAGACATGAATATAAAACAACAAACACACACAAATTTAAAAAAAAAAGAAACGCCTGTATAATACACAAATTAATAAAACATTTCAAAAACAAACTGCGTTCACTTTCTGACATAACCCGTCAGTAAAAACAGTTCTTGTTCCCTGGAATTGGAGTTCAAATTATATTCATTTCTTTCGAGTGAATTTTAATCCGTTTTTATTCCTGCACCTTCACAGCTATAAGTTAAATGGGGACATCATACACTATACACATGTGATACGACGACCTTGCGTACCATGCAGGAATTAACCGTGCATAAACAGTGACGAGGATTAATAAGCATCATTGTTAGGTGTTTAACCTGTTTCCTACATGTGAGTATTTTCCACCCTGGCCTTTTTTATCCAGTTGTCCGTGTGTAGTCATCGGGTTGCAGTACAGCATACGAAAAATATAACAACGAGATTATAAAATAACAAATCAACAGATTCCCATTGATATACACTATTAAAAATGGTTGATCATTTCAATTAACAAAGTTCATATATCTTATTCTTTACTCACATTAGTTTTCATTTTATATTTTAAAAAATGCAGTTATCGAAAGCACTTCCTGCCATATAATTTGTTTAAGCCAGTGAAAGTCATGCGAAAAAATTCCGAAATTTCGGGATTAATACGGGGATCCTGTGATTGAGCGAAAATAATCCCGAAATCCCGGGATTGCAAACATTTCCTGGGTTTGAATACCCTTGGGGGCATTAGTAACATTAGGGGTTCCCCAAATCGGGTACCCCCAAAATACCTTCCCAGTGGGAATGCCAACTTCCCGTGCAGGGGCCATTAGCAACATGAGGGGGCTCAATTTGCGAATTTGCAACCTTCTTATGGTAATCGATTTGGGGCCCCACTCTAACATTCCATGCCTCCAAGATTGATACCTGGGGAGGGGAGGGAGCGTTCAAAATGGTGATGTACCAGGGTGGACGTCTTGTTTTTCAAAATGGCGGCGCCCTATAGGAGTCCCTCCAGACGTCTATGCTTTATGAGGTTTCACGCATTGAAAGTACGTCGGCAGGGTGGGGGGGGGGGGGATTACGAAATCGTGCATGCCCTGCTTTATGAGCTGTCGAAAATGTTTGGGGCTCCCTGAAAAAAGTAATGAGCTTTCGTATTTTGGAACTAGGGCACCCCTGCAAATGCTTTATTAGGTTTCACATTGTGAGATTGATGAAAATGCATCGTTAGAGACACCCCTGAAAAAGCTTCAGGAGATTTCGTATTGTGGGCGTACTAAGCACCAAGTCGGTGTGTCATCATTAGCCACCGTCGAAAATGACGTCACTCCCGCGTGAGATGACTTCGACTCCTAAAGTCAAGGCCAATCCTCCGTAAGCTGACTGCCTTCCCAACCTGATTTTGTTGTTGCTTTTTCAAGGTCTATAAAAATAAAAATAAATTAATTTACTTAAAGATTAAAACATGTCTTTGAAGAGTTTTTAAAAACCAGAACACAAAAGGGTTCAACACTGAGAAGAATTAAAATTATTCCCAATTAAAGTCAACTGAGTTACGTAAATAAATCCAAGGTGTCAGGAATTTGAAAAAGTCCTCGACGCAATAACTAAGCAACAAGGTTAGTTGAAGCAACAAGGTTACTGAATGAACTACCTACGTTCACAGCTTCCTTTCATACAACAAACAAGATGTCATTCATAGGGTTGAAAGGGTTTTGTGGCGAGGGTTTGAACGAGGGTTCTGTCATTCACATCCTGCACAACAACATTTGCACAACAAACAAGTTGTCACTTTCTTTCATTTGTGCAACAAACACGCTGGCGTGCACAAAACCAGAGAGGCATTACAAAACGACCTGGTAACCATCGGGCTACAGGTAAGGTGAAAATGTAGTTTTATGTAAAGGCCCAAAGAAGTGGGGAAAAAAATGGTTTCTTGCACTATCAATGTCAGAGGTATAAGTTCGAACGTAATCCAAACACTGAATTCTGTCCAGTCCTCTTTCTGTGGGATGGTACATCAAGGAAGTTTTGAGGAGGAAAAATGTAGACCTGCTTTGTATATTTTCTTTTGGTCCTTCCTGTTTTTGAGTTAGTGGTGGGCATTTTTTAGAGTTTTCTTCAACCTCTCCAATTTGCTTTCTATGCAGGCATTTTCTACCGCCGGAGGGGGGGGGGGGGGGGCCCCGCCCTACATCCATGTTTCCAGTAGGTAAAACAGAGTGGAAGCTCGTTGTTGTTTTGAGCAAAGTGTAGGGTTTAAAGATACATGTGATGTATGAATGATTTGTTCCCTTCCCAGATTTGACGAAGTAAGTTTTTTTCGTAACACGTACATTGCAAAACTGAGAACCCCTCCCATAGAAAAGACGTTCAGAGGCGGTCAAACAAAGAAAGCTGGGAGGTCTGAGGGAGTACTGGTAGCACCCCAGCACCATCTAGGACAGAGTGCCAGAAGCTGACACACTTTACAGTAAGCACATCACTACTGTATGTGGTTTCTGGAGAGTACTGTTTTCAAATACTCGAGGAATTTATTTAGCATTACGACATTACGACATTTATAAAGATTACTAGCCGAGTCTCAGGCTTACGCTCGCACATTTGGCATCGTCTCGCTTTGCTCGAGGACATTTCTTATTGCAGTTGTTACGGAAATTTACCCCAAAAAACGGCCAGCACATGATTAGTGAAGTGCACATGGTTAGGAATCAATCACATGATTAGTGAAGTGTGCCTTTTTCGTACGGAATCAGGTCATAAACAAGCGATAACTTGGGCCTACTCTTTCTCCACATTTATTAAGAATTCGCCACTATCTTACTCGCCACATTCACTATCTCATTTACTATCACATTTAATATCTAATTCGCAACATTTACTAAGAATTCACCACTCTTCGCTCTCTGTTTATTCCCCCACACACTGCTTGTTTTTTCTTGTTTCACGGTTTTTAAGTATAGTTATTCTACAACATAATCTGTACACTTTATCGGTTTTGATTCCGTTAGGTTCCATGCTTCTACTGGGCCCATCCTTCTCACTTCGTTCACTGGAACTCTCCCCCACCTCCTTTTTCCCTTTGCAAAATAGTGTCATTAGACAAATGCCAAGTGCGCCAATGCTGTAGTCCACAGCGGCCATAGCCTCCCTCAGTCGGACACTGGCTCACTCTCTGGATCGATTCCCCAACCCCACCCCCGACAAAATAGTGTCATTAGAGTCAGCTCTACAGGGGGGGGGGGGGCCTCAGGGGGCTATAGCCCAGGGTAACAACGTCAGAAGGGTGACACATTTTGTAAAAGGAAAATTTTGTAAAACAAATTACGTACAATTAAGGACGGAAAGCCAAAAGCTCAACAAGAATTAAATAAATACAGATGCAAACCTATTTACGTTGCCTTTTGGACTTATATGTCAGAGTGCCTGAGCGGGGAATCGAACCAAAGGCCGAGGTCCTACCGCTGATACTGACACGGGAATCGATCCAGAAAGTGAGCCAGTGTCCGAACGAGGGCAGGCCGTGTCAGTATGGCTCAGCGGTAGGATCTCGGCTTTTGGTTCCAAAGGTCGTGGGTTTGATTCCCTGCTAAGGCAGTCTGACATATAAGTCCAAAAAGGCAACGTAAATAGGTTTGCATCTGTATTTATTTACGTACAATTTGTAGCACTGACACGCCTAAAGTGGAAAAGATGACGTCACAGAGGGGAGGAGAAACCCCATGGGTGAGGTCACGTGGGCCCGTCAAACATCGCGTAGAGTTTACATACAAACAATTTGCTAGACATTATACACCAATATGGGGAGCGGGCCATGAAGTGGGGCTAATGACGTCACTTCCAGTGAAGTGGGTGATAGCCTCGCTTCTTATACCATGAGCCACGGTTATTTGCCGTGATGTCATCTTGAGTTAGCCACTGACGAACGAGAATACAGGATCTTTGGCCTCTGAGTGGCCTAGATCAGTCACATGATACACACGTCACGGCAAACAGCCGTGGCACGTGGTTTAGCTTGCATCTGGTTATCGAATGTTACCTCAATTTGGTCCCAGATGGCTTTTGCTCCGTTAATGCCTTTAAACTGATATAGTTTTCTGTAACTTTGCGAGGCAATAGTTATTCTTGGTTTGCCAGATCGCTTCCGCTGCCGGGTCGTTCTGTGGTTTCTGACCCTGCAATATCGCTACCAGCCATTCCTCAGTTCTTGCAAATGCGACGAATTGCATGTTTCATAATTGGTAGTTGGGTTCGGTCAAACACTGGATTCCTTTGCGGTGGGCAAGGGGAACGTACTAGATGGTCGTCAGTGTAGGTTCTTGGAACCAATTTTACTACTCTCTAGGTCTCAGACAAAGGAGGTAAAGGAAAGGGAAAGGAAGGGGGGGGGGGAGAATTATTCGGGCTAAACAGATGAGAAGCAAGAAAAAACGATTATTTGCATATTCGGGAATTCACTCGAAGAGAGGTCTCTACGATTTCCACTTAGACGATACAGGTTCAATCGAAACGAAAATCACTCTCGTTTCGCATCAACACGTCATTGTTGCCACGGGCATGACCTCTGCACTGTCAATGAGTACGGTGTGTCTGCTACCACATAGACACCACATAGATCACATGCTACCACATAGACACCACATAGATCACATGCTACCACATAGACACCACATAGATCACATGCTACCACATAGACACCACATAGATCACATGCTACCACATAGACAGGGTAAGGATCAAACAAAAAGAGCATTCTGCAGCATTCCGCCACTTTGTGCAGTGATCTGAAAAAAAAAAACGTTGTTGATAATTGATGCTTCATGGGGGTGCGCGGAAAGGAGTGGTGATATTTCATGGGGATCCATGGCTGGTTCGATTTCTACTACGTACTAGGAATGACTGGCATACCGCAATGCATGATCAACAAGAATTTTTCGTGTATCAGACTCATGGAGAGGCACTGAGGGGCCTTGGGGAATTTCACGGGAGTTCCATACCCAGTATGATTTGTATTGCTAACAATGACTTTTGTACCATATTTCATTCTTTTAGCACTATCTACAAGAATTTGTTGGTCAGGCCACAGGGAGGAGGCACGGGGGGGGGGGGGGGGGACCTTGGGGTGCCTTGTAGAGTATCTCGAGAGGGTTCCATAGATAGTTCGATTTATACTGCTATGAATAACTTGTGTACCAAATTTCATGCTTTTAGCTCGACGTGGAGCAAGGGGCCCTGAGGAAGGGCCTAGGAAGGTATTTCAAGGGGGGGGGGTACCATGGTTTGTTCGATGTGATTGTTAAGAGTGACTTGTGTGTGATAATTCAACCTTTTAGCACGATCAGCAAGAATTGGTTGGTCATCAGGTTCACGGATGGTGGGTGGAGGATGAGGGTCCTATGAAGTATCTCAACTGTCTTCCATAACTAGTTCGATTTGTACTTCTAAGAATGATTTCTGCAACGATTTTCGGGCTTTAGGCTCGATGTGCACGATTTAGTTGCTTAACACGGGTAGCACGGGTAGCTGCGAGCATTGAGGCGTCAGATTCGGATAGGCATCCTGGTCCCAGCTGTATATCTCTGGCTTCGTCCGGACCTGGCGATGGGAAGTGTATATGTACGGGTGGTGGTTACTCTTTGCTCTCACTAGTACAGCTGTTAATAATAATACAGAGACGATGCACGAGGCATCCACGCACCCAAATTCCCAAACGGCAGACGTTAAGTGGAAGATACCACCACCACCACCACCACAACCAACACCACCACCACCACCACCAACACCACCACCACCACCACCACTACCACTACAACCACCACCACCACCACCACCACC
>JAHWFP010050781.1:0-20353 GCA_023313725.1 Lithobius niger | reverse complement strand
AACAAGAACGCAACAAGGACAGAACTCTATGCACGAACTGTCTTGTTCATGTGCGGATTGTTAAATGTTTATTTTTGTAAATTGCGTTATGTCTAAGGAAGAAGTAAAGAAGTTTGAATTTAACAAGTCTGCAGTGAACCCTTGAAATTACAAACTTGACTTTTGATGGCAACTGCAAAATATATAAACTAAAGACAATAAAACTGCAATTAGTTTGAAGTTCAGCAGGCTAACTCAAAAACTGCAAAATAATTACAATTTAACTACACTGAAAGTGACGTTGCGTCACTTCTTAAGTTTCTGCAGGGGCAGGTCCCCAGTTACAACACAAGCTTATAAGGGGGCCCGAGGGAGCCCTTAGTATACCGAGCCAGCACAGCTTCGTGGTGGTCCCGAGGGTAGCACCAGAGGGAGTGCAGGGTGCTCTCTCCCTTGTTTTGTATTGAGATTATTATTATTATTATTATTAAGTATTGAGATTTTCGTCGGATAAACAGCTGCAAGATATCCGGAGACAAAAAGATAAAAATGATCACAAAAACTGGTGAAAGTAGCTGAAACAAGGTCATTAAATTTTTTTCTAAGTGTTATCGTAGAAAAATTTCTAAGATAACACATAAATTGCCCAGTCCCGGTCGGGCAGTCAATGATGCCCCTGCCAGGGATTGTATGGTGTCATTACTGCATGCCCTTGTCTGCCAACCAACTGAATGTGGTTTGAATCTTATGCCTGATTCAAGCTACACGTGAGAATTCATTCAGGATTGAGGAGGTTATGAGTGTAGCTATTTGTTCAATTTTATGGTAAATGTTTGTTAACTTACTTTGAATACTTCATTTGTGTATTACAGATGATTTGGATTGAAACACCGTCTAATCCGACAATGAGAGTGGTGGATATTGAGGCCATTGCCAAAATTGCTCACAAAAATGAAAATGTGATTTTGGTCGTCGACAATACATTCATGAGTTCTTATTTCCAGGTAACGAAATGATCATAGCATGGTGCAATTGCTATAATGTGAAGTTGAATTTCTCGGTTTTCTTAATCCTGCAAGAAACAAGCTTCTGACAATCCATGTAGGGCAACCCATTTTTTCTCTAAGTAGTATTATTTTTATTGCTGTTTACATAACCCTAAGGTATTGGCTGTCACTTTTTCCTAATTAGGCTGTTTCTGTGTGACCTAGTCCTAGAATCTTGCGTTTTGCTAACTTTAATGTTAGACTGCACAACATGGATTGTTTTTTTTTTTTATCAAAGAAAAGAGTTTGGGCATTGTACATTTTTGGGTTGGGACTTTTCGAGGTAAACTTAATTTTGCCCTGCATGATGGGAAGATTCATTCCTCATATTTACTGGACTACACATGGGGATAACAAAGAGGGGGGGGGGGGGAATTGCAACAGGCTGTTTCATGAAATAAAACTGACACCGCGAAGCCAACACTTAGTGGTGTCCCTCTTGCTAGTACATGCTGTGTCGGGGCACTCATTCAAGAAGTTGCCAACACAGCTCTTGGCCGAGCGCCAGTTGGTATGCAAGCCGTACTGCACCCACAGATGGATCCACAGATGGAACCACTTTGTGCACATGGCACGTTACCTTACCACAGCTTAATTCCTTGGTGGGAGTATATTGTTTAGACACGTATAAATACGACGAATCTGGCACTAGATCTTCGGTTGGTGTTGGGAGTCCGACCTAGCCAGCTGGGGCTCTAGGGCCAGCACATCTAAAACTGTTGCTGGTGCCTAAGATGCGATGCTCGCTATAAAGTTCTCTAGCTTTGTAGTGGCGACAGACAGTAGCAAAAACTTGTCATCTCGTTTCCTCCGGCAATTGAGTGTCACAAACTCTGAAAAGAGAGTTAAACGGGGATACTTAGTTTTCCCCTCCTAATTCTTTTTTTTCTTCAGCTAAATTCAACTTTTAATTTCTGTCAAAAATCTTCAAAGGCAAATAATATTTTAACAGAAAAGAAATTCACGTTCACATGTTTTGTGCAATTGAGAATGTACATTCTGAAGAATACGTTCTTTAAACATATGTTCAGGTCTGTAAACAAATTTACCTATATTAATCGGAAGATAAGCTATTCCAAACACTGTTACTGAAAAATTGGAATAGTAGCCCAACTCTTAGGCATTATAACAATACTCCTAGTTTGAATTTGTGACCTAGATTTAAAACGTTTTTTGAGTTAACGTTACTGATGCCACTTTGAGTTGCAATGGTTTCAATTTTTGCTTTTAGTTTTGAAATAATGTTTGTCTGAACGACTTATCGCTGGAGTGGTCAGCCTAGGGCTCGAATCAAGAATTTAATAATTTTGTTAAAAGCGACAACACCTTTTTTTTTATTTGAAGAGAGAGTAATTTTCTGTTAAAAGGTGTTGCTTTGTGTGTTAGCCGAATGTAGTGTCATTTATTGATGTAAAGATTGGTATTGCCAGTACTTTGCAAGCATAGTTCGCTTTTCAAGTTTTCTGTAATTGAGCAACAAGTTTTGGTGATACCCATCCGAAACAAGTAAATGGGATACTGATAGATGCAGTGGGAGTAACACAAGTGTTATAAAAGCTGAGTTAAGTTTTATAAGATGCTTACAACTTGTTATTTCAGCAACCCCTAAGTCTAGGTGCTGACGTGGCACATTATTCATTGACCAAGTACATGAATGGTCATTCGGACGTAGTTATGGGTGCCATTACGACAAACCGTGAAGACCTGTACGAAAGACTAAAAGGCCTGCAATATAGTAAGTATAGGACTTGTCATTGGCTTCATAAGAAAAAGATATTTTTGTAGAGCAATTTCTAGGAAACAGCGCAGGCTGAAAGCAGGAAATCTTGCTAGCAGTGATTAACATGACAGACCTTAGTCGAAGTTCAGAGCTACATCTACATAATAATTCTGGATCCCAGCTGAGCTGATAAGAAAAGCACAGAAAGCCTGAGGTGCCTGGTGTGACTGAGGTTGGCGCTAATGACCAAGCTGTCGACGCGCCATTAAGACTCAATCCCCCCCCACAAAATGCCGAACAATCAGTTTAATCGCTTCTTATTGTTTTCGTTCACGTGTAATGTCTTTGCTACAGTGCCTAACAATTCCTGGTGCACGTGCTAAGGATTGAAAACTAACGTCCAAACCGTTGATTGTGGATGGGTAAAATGAATGAATCCATGTTCAGCTAAATGCGTACAGTTTTAAATCAGGCTAAGCTGCGTTGTTAGCAGGCCTCGAAATTGGCAGCTGGACGATGTAATGGCTTAAGTCGCAGATGAAGGCATTCACAGCTGAGCTGAATTGTTTTAAAGTGGACAACAACAATCACTGCTGAGCACGAGGCTGATCATTGCTATCTTGCAAAGTCATCAACAATCAAACCTCTCTAAGTGAAAACAAAACAATAATGAGCCATTGTTAGGCCGCCCTAGGCCGCCGATTTACTTCCGTGTTCTCCCAAAAAAGAAAAATGCCAAAGCAGCCGTGCTAAATGTTTCAACTTTGTTCTACGAAAGCTTATTTATTTACTTCCAACAGAAAGATGGTTTCATGCAAAGATGGTTCAGCGCGCACGTTCTTTAAACCGTGCATCCAACTATCGTCCAAACCGTTGATTGTGGAAGGGTAAAATGAAATTGGCAGCTTGAATCGATACTATGGCTTATTTAATTCGCAGATGAAGGCTTTCAGAGCTGACCTCCGGGCAAACGGAAAAACGGGACCCGGCTGCGTTGTACCTGGGAACGATGCTTGAGCATGCCAATTTTTAAAACGGTCCATTCAGTGATTCGAATCATGGGATGCGCTGATTGAGTGAGCGAAGCGAACGAAATTCAACGTTTGTCAACCAGTGTACGCAAAAATTGGACTCAACAAATTTAATTCCTTGAAAGCGTTACTTAGCCAGTGTGTGCGAAAATGGGAGTGGGAGTAGGGAGTGGGGACTGGGGAGTTGGGAGTGGGAAGTGGGAATGGGGAGTGAGGAGTGGGAATGGCGAGTGAGGAGTGGGAGTGGGGAAGAAACTTCCAGAAACATCCAGAATATAGGAAATGGTGCATCTAACACCAGCCGTGCCAAACACCCGTGCTAAAGGTTTCAACTTTGTTCTACGAAAGCTTATTTATTTATTTCCCACAGAAAAATAATTGTTTCATGCAAAGAGGGTTCAGCGTGCACATTCTTTAAACTTTGCGCCCTGGGATTTCATGACCGGCCCCGTGCGTAGCACGGGCTTCCTCTAGTTTTATTAATAAATTTTGTTATCAGGTAAAAACATTGATAAACCCTCTTGGTTACTTTCAAGCTCTTTTAATCCATAACTGGAGCGAAGTAAGCAGAGCTCAGCCTATGCAGTGACGCCAATGCAATTAAAGTTATCAAATCACGCGAAAAACACACACAGCAAAAAAAAAAAAAAAAAAAATTGCACACAAGTGCAGGACTACCTAAGTTCAGAAATCGGACAAGTCGCCGGGGGATAATCATCAAAAAAAAGTTCTACGTTAAGCTAATGGAAATCTCGTAGGACCTCCGCCACGACGCGACTGCATATTCAGTTTCTGCAAATAATACTTCAAGCCACTAGTTTCTATTTTCCAGTTAGTATGAGTGATTACAATTGTCACTTTGCCTTTCTTTGTAAAAGAAGGAGTAATAATTTAATCCCAATTAATACACAACTAATTGTGTTTACTGGACTATTATTAAGTCTAATGCATTATAATATTAAACAACTGACAAAAAATTGCTGTTCAAAAAAATAAATACAACACCATAAAATGGAGACAAATGAATAAAGTAAGTGATTAAATCGCTGCATATATTTCGTTGCCTATATTGTTTTGGACAACTTCTGAAATGCAGACTCGCGTCGATTTAATATGGCTGATCTAATCTTGATAGTATGGCTAATGGACAGCACTACTCCAGCAAGATGTAAGCAATGCAGAATTCATATCTTCTAAATATACACGCAATAAGTTCACATTCATTGCTGGTAACAAACATGTCTCCGAGCAATGTACCTGATGAATTGAAGGCTTTTTTTGTTGTCAAACAGCACTTACTTGCACATGTTCAACCACTGCTGCTTGTGTACCAGTTGTGTGCCTGTCATGAATTGCCTTACCATTGCAATGTAATCACTATCGATCAGGACGTTACTATGATTGGATGTCAGCTACCTCAAGCACCGTCATTGCATTTTCGTGGTTTGCTGTCAAGGTGAAAATGGTCATTCGGAATTCTTTATTCGCAGAACGTACTTGCGTACTTGCTGTGTTCTTTCATGAAAAGCAAATATTATACAACAAGGCGACGATCAGATTGCTTTTTGCGAACTGCTAGGGCGGATGGCTGTTGGCGAGTTGAGGCGGTGATTACAATTTGTTTAGGACTAGTTTGAAGTCAATAATGTGGACTGGCGGCGGAGTTGTCACACGCAATTATATGAAAAATGTAGTTAAAACTAAAAATTCATGATGAGAAAGAAGTGCCATCTGAAGTAAATCCTACCATACAATAACTACCAACAGTTTGAAAGGTGTGTGCTACAATCATTTGTTAACTTTCAGACATGACATTTATTTATCTCAAATATTAAAATAAAGGACTGAGCAAATAAACTAGGCTGTCATGAATTTTGTTGACATAGCAGAGTCAAGTGATACATCCAAACAGACATAAGTTCGAAATAAAGACATGTTACACTATAATTAGGCAATAATTTCGAAATACGAAAGTTGACAATTTCTAGTTACGGATAGTGCTGATAATACAATTATTCGTCAAAACATTCAGTAACACAATGCTAATAAACTGTTATATTCAAGATGCTTCTTCTTCAACCCCTTCTTCATATTGACCTTCGAAAAGTGATCCATGCTGAATGATGGTGAAATTGAATTTCCCAGTAATTTTGAACGCGTGAGAATATGCCACATACGATAAACCAAGTGTGATCTCCTTCTGTCAGATGTCAATAACGCTCTTTTCCATAGTCATTCCCTATAATTTATGAAATGGAAACTGCATAGGCTAGTTTTAAACGCAGCTGTTTGTGTGCGGTGGACTCCATTCCTTTTGAAATTCACTGGATGGATAGGTATCAAATCACGGAAAATTACCATGACACAAAATTATTGTAACATTGAGGCTCTGTATTGTAACATTGAGGTTATTGTAACATTGTAACATTGTAGCTCTTCTTGGTCAGCTACAGTCGACATCACCATTGCATAAACCGCACGATGTCCAGAGATTTTGTCTTAAGCATTTGCAGCCTTTTGCCAATTGTAGATATGGCTTTTATGAATGCAACCCAAGTGATTGAGATAGATCCTGGTTGTAATCCTTATTTAACGACTTCAGTACGTCGTCCACAGGGCTGGCTAATTTAAATCAATCTCATTTAAATTACGATTTATATCAAAGAAAAAATCTTTGATTTAAATCAACTTTATTTTAAATGGGTAATTTATCTGTGAGGACAATAGAAACCAATTTTTTTTTTAAATTTGGAAATCTACTACTGCTGAAAGGAATTAGAGACGGATGGCTAGCTCCCATAAGTACATGGAACAGGTTGCAAAACTTCTATTCAACGTGAAATTCTGTAGCCTTAGTTAGATACGAAAATCAATTAACAGCTGTTTATTCTTCGTCTTTATGCATAATAGCTTATTTAAATAGCTTATAGTAAGAATGAAGAAATGATTTTACATGATTTTTAATTGAAGTAAGCCACTAGTAATTGGAAATGTAAATTCTCTTTAAAGTAGGTTGGTTTTTAGCAGTCGAAAAATCGTCACACTAGTGCAGTACGTATTAAACTCCAGTAATACAGACTATATAATTAACACGTAATGTTCTTGTTTTAAGTAAGATTTTAATTGGAAATAAATTGGTAATGGTTTGATTGTTTGGTACTTATTACGAAAAATGCAACAAAGTAGTACTTACAAAAAAAATATAAAAAATCCATTTAAATCATAAAAATTGGATCTAAATAAAATACACTTGGTATTTTTTTTCATTTTCGAAAAAATGAATTTTTTCAATTTTTTCCAACCTAGGTCAGCCAAGAGATTGTTGGTTGATCCGGTATATTAGGCGTCCTTTAGTTTTCATGTACTTTTGAAAATAAATTAAAATCTAAAGCCTGAAGGAAAGCAAGCCTGCTATAGAATGAGATTTTGATTCAAACAATTACAGATGAGAACTTAAATTAAACCAGTATTTTTTTTGTAAGCTTTTATTCAGTGACCAGCAAAACGTACTGTCGAAAATGAAATTGCCCTGCGATGAACATAGTGATTATAAGTTGACGCTTGATTCATTTCCATCATTTTGGTGCAATTTTTACCGAAAAGATAAATACTGTTATGGCTACTAGAGCCACTATAAATGAAGGGATAAGTGCCAACTTGTTATTTCCCATTGACCTATTTAGCCTTGCCTTTTAACGACTGAAATCAACTCACTAAAAAACTAACATCTAGAAATTATTACTATTTTTTTCTGTTACTCTTCCTTGCCCAAATTACATTTCTGTGTTTTGTTTTACAGCAAATGGTTCCATTCCATCCCCATTTGACTGTTATATGGTTTCCCGAGGACTAAAAACCTTGCAGCTTCGCATGCGAGAACATCAGAAAAATGCTTTTATTGTAGCACACTTTTTGGAACAGCATCCAGCGGTAACTTCCGTATTATATCCAGGTAATGCAGATGATTTCCTTTTCTATTTAATGGACACATTTGCTTTGTATTGTGTCTACAGAGTAGATGCAATCACCCTACATTCACCGCGTAGCTCGCACTTGGAGTTAGTCGTGTAGATAGCTGCAATGGAGACTGGGTGCAGACGGACGTAAAAATATTAGCTTCGTTTCTCATTCAAATGAGAGAGTGGATTTCTTAAGGCTGAAAATCGTTTTGTATAATCCCTTAAGATGCGAATTGTATATATTATAGCTATTGCGAGTTCTTTATAGCACTTGCTGCCAGCAAGCAAAGGAATGCACAAATTAATACCTTTTAACACAACAAACAAGCCATGTGCCACCTTAATTATTGAGTAAAAATTTGGAACGTCCTCGTGCAACTGTGAGCAAGCTATAAAGCTTAACGATATTACTCTTACTAGATTGTGCTAAGATATTTTCTTTATATTCTCCCATCTGGTGGCATTAATATCGTCAATCTTTACAGATTGCTTCCAGGTGAATGAGGACACGCCAAATTTTTACTCAATAATCCAGAAGGCACGTGGCTTGTTTGTAGTGCTAAAGGGTATTTATTTCTACATCCCCTTGCTTGCTGTGAGCATGCGCTAGGAAGAACTGGATAGTGTTCGATAATGCTAGATGCTGCAACTTTCGTTTGGTGGCAGCCCGCCTTTAAGGTTGTAGATCGGAAAAGAAGATTCCATTTGATGAAAATTGCATCAGTTGCCAGCAAAGCCAAAAAAAAAAAAATCGCACATCATTAGGCCTTCGAACTCCGCTATCACAGCATTCACTCGACCGACGACGCTAATATTTAATGTTACTACTTCCGTTTATTCCTTGCAGCTAGCAACACGACGGGCTGCAAATGCGAGCTCCGTGTGACTGTGGCATTATTGCATCTGCTCCATACATATTAGTTCAGTAATATTAGGTAAAAAATGAGCCAATAAAGAAATTAATTAGCAACAAGCTACTGTGAGATGGTCTCAGGTGGCGTGCTAAACAACATACTAAAAGTCCCCTGAAATCCGACCATTGCATTGTCCGCCATATTGAAAAAATGGCCGCCATTTGGCCCCAAAACACTCATTTTCTTCTTTTCTTCCCAAACCATTGCCTCTACAAGAAAATCACCTCTATACATAATTTAAGAAAAATAAATTTGTAGCCTTTTTTGTCTCTACAAATATTTTGCTAAGTGCATCAATTTGGTCAAAAACTGACCTAGTAGTGCAATTTTAGTAATCGAGAAGCACTATATGGCAAAAAATGTAGATTTGTCAAGTTACTTCCCAAAATGTTGCTTCAACTTAAATATCTCTGATGCAGATGTATTTTATTTGTGCTCTGATTGTTTAAAAAGAAATTTTAATCATCAGGATAGTATCTGCGTCTTACTCCATGGACTTATCACCAGAAATGGCTTCCAGCAGTTCTTTTTATTTGGCTAATGAGAGTTTTTGTAGTGGACATAATGATTCTTTTTAAATGTTTTTCTCACTAAATCATTATCAGTAAACTGTAGCGAACTGGTAAAGTCCTTCCCTAATTAACCACGCACAGAGCAGTAAAAATTAATGACAAATCATTCCAGTGAATAGCACGCAATATTTAATCCAGTTGTGTCATAAAGTCTGATGAAAAACTGGCAAGTCCTCTAATAGCTTGTTATGGTTATGCTTAGGGTGTTTTGAAAGGTGGGGGATCTATTTTTTCCGTCAATTCTAACCGAAATTATTCAACTGAGATATGGACTGTTCTACGCCCATTAAAGGTGAAAAGGTAATGGCAAAGCAGCGAAAGCGTATGTTGATTTTCAAATTCAAAGTGTTCTTGCGAGCCCTCTAATAGCTAGAAATGGACATGCTTAGGTTTTCTGAAAGATGGGGAACTATTTTTTCATCAATTCTAACTGAGATTGTTTAGGTTAGATAGGGACCGTCCTACACCTATTTTAAGGATAATAGTTGTAATTGGTGTAGCGGCTATTTTAAATTTCAGAGTGCCATTGTAATGCTCATATTTGTATTTGTATCTAAGCTAAACAATCTCGGTTAGGATTGATAAAAAGGACAGATTCCCACCTTTCAGAATATTCTCAGCATGTCTATTTTGGGCTTTTAGTGGGCTCATAAGAATAATTTGAACACGAAAATCACTGTAAGTACTTTTTCTGGTGGTGTAAAAATTCCACCTCCCCTCAAAAAATTTGTGAACTTGTTATCATAGCTTTTTTTCCCAATTACTTTTCATTATGTATTCATGCTTTTCATAAGAAGTGAAAAATTCCATCAATTTTGTGCCCCAAGCCGCCCAACTATATGAAGTGTAACGTACATTGCCTGCATTGGGGGCCAAGTGCTCGGCCTTTTTGGCTTGGTTTATTTGCTGAATCATTGACTCAGTTAAAAAAAACACCGAATAGAATAATTTTTGCAGACAATTCCATGCTCTACAATTTCGGAATAAACATTATTATATGCAGCCGTTTCCGTGATATATTGAAAAAACCGGTTTCGGGGCATGTTTCGAAGATGGGGCCCTAGCTCAACTTTCTTCTACACCGTTTATTGGCTGAATCATTGAATCTACGAAAAAAAATGAGTAGAGCATTTTTTGTAAAATTTAGAATTATACGCTGAACATTTTTGGACAGACCATATTTTCATGCCCGAACAACCGTTACCGAGCTATATTGAAAAAAGCGTTTTCAAACGCCATGTTTCCAATATGGCGGACAACGCAATGGTCGTATTTCACAGGACTTCTAGTAGGTTGTTTAGCACGCCACCTGAGACCATCCAAAAATTTGTAGCTTGTTGCGAATTAATTCCTTTTTCAACCGTATTTTGGCTGGCCTATAGAATATGGTGAAACTTGAAGATGGTAGAACTTAAAACTTATCTGGTAGTCTGCCTTTCAAGCAGCCCACCCCCCCACCCCCCAAAAAAAATACATGTTAACCAAAAACTAAAAACGTGCTTAAAATACTAAGTAAGAGATTACAGAAACGTTGTTAACAATAAATGGATTTTTTGGCTAATGAAATTTCTGTAATCTCTTACGGTATAGTCTTTTTAATTTAACCAGACTGAAAAGAACAGGCTTCATTGGTGCAGGCTTCACACCTCCCTCTCTAATCACTGAGTTATTAATTAAACAAAAACTAAAAACAATCATTATTCTGTCATCTCCTACTTAGTCTTTACAGCGTGTTTCTTGGTTTTGCTTATTTAATAATTCACTTATTTAAGAGGGAGGTTTGAAGCGAGTACCAATGTAACGCTCTTTTCTTTCTTCTTATAAATTGTGCATTGAAATATTAAAATCGTTGCGAAATATGAATTTCATTTCTAAGACCAACAGCAACATAAAAAATGTTGAACTAGTATAATTTAAGGCAGTATAATTCAAGGCATCGTCTGTAAACCATGCTTACCTGACGTAATTTCATTTGCAGGATTGCCATCCCATCCTCAACACGAGATTGCCAAGCGGCAATGCAGTGGTTTCAGTGGAATGATCACATTTTACATCAAAGGTGGTTTGGGTGCAGCCCGAAAATTCCTAGAAGAAATCAAATTGTTTACGTTGGCAATGAGCTTGGGTGGATATCACAGTTTGGCAGAACACCCGTAAGTGTAATTCTTGTGGTATTAGGCTGCGAGGATGTAGGAAGTCAAAATTCTGTCGAAATATTTACAGTCGTAGCATTTACAGATCAGCTCCCATTACATTGCTGCTGTATACAAGGTGTTCCTGAAAGGTCTAGTCAAATTTTACGTAAATTTTACGCTACTCATCAAAACAAAGCAAAAATTCCCTATAAACATGGGTCCGGAAATGCTTCGTTTCCGAGTACACACAGGATGAAGTCATCTAATTTCATAGGCCTATTTGTCTCATAACGACTAGATTTGAATTGTAACAAAACAAATCCCAAAATCTTACATTATAAAACCAAAGTCTCACAGCAGAAATGCGGCAACGGCAACGACCCCTGAAAGTGGAACCGCCCCTTCCAATGAAAATGGGCGAGTGTGTCAATTCTTTGCCTAGAAATTGAAACTGGTACGTTGTTACCTTGAAAGAAGTTGAAATTGGTACATTGTTGCCTCGACTAACAATTTGCTCTGCACGGTCATCACAGAGGCATGTCTTAAATGACGTCATGCACGAATCACATTTATTTTTCACACTGTACGGATTGCTCAAGCCAAAGCGATACTCTGAGAGTGGGGAGGAGGCCCTGTACAACTATTGCTTGTGCGGGGGGCATTGCGTCTTTGACCAATAAGCATATTTATTTATTTATTTAAATAGTTGTAGCGCCCCGCAGGCATTAGAACAACCTGAAGGTTAGAACAAAGTAAAAAAAATATATATACATATATTACACATATTACACATAGGCTATAATATACAAACAGGAAAGCAAAAACAAAAACTTTAAATAACGAGACCTAAGCCACTGAATGGCTACACTGAATGGGCATGTGACATGCCAGCTAACCTGCATTAAACCTATAAAAGTTCACTGAATTCACATTTTCCGCCGTTAGTCCATTCCAATCACGTATAGTTTTGGGAAAGAATGATTCGTCAAATGCTACATTATTAGATTGAGAGCGTTTCACCTTCTTTGGATGATCCAACCTGCCAATGTAGTCAGACGCATGCAAGTAGTCCAGTGGGTTTAGAATGGTATTCCCGTGGTAGATATTGTAGAAAAGACCCAGTCTGCGGTCGTGCCTTCGCACAGTCAAAGGTTGCCATCATCGTAGTAACACAGGATTTCCTTCTGAAATCTCCGAAAACCATTCTTGCACCACGTCGTTGAACTTTTTCAATGTCATTTGTGAGGCATTCAGTAGGAGGATCCCACACTGAGCTACAGTACTCCAGCTTTGATCTAATGAGCGTCCTCTCTGGCCGTTGAGAAGTTCCGGCCAACACCCTATTTACAAATCGGACTTCCGAATTTGCCTTGGCACAGATCTTTGCCACATGATCGTTCCAATTAAGCTTCCTGTTTATAGAGATCCCAAGAACAGAGAGTTTGTCGACAACCTGCAGCATATTATTGCCAATGGCATAATTGGGCATTGCAATCGTGTTTTTCCTTGAAATCACTAAAACTTTAGTCTTATTGATATTCAAATTAATTTTCCATTGCATGCACCAAGTTGCCACCCTATCTAAATCAGCCTGAAGCATAAGCTGGTCTTGATCAGAATTAATGATCCTATACATGTTTGCATCGTCAGCAAACAATGCAGAGCTTGAGGAAATAACTTCCAGCAGATCATTGATGTAGACAAGGAAAAGAATAGGGCCACTGACAGATCCTTGCGGAACACCCGAAGAAACATCTAATTCACTTGAAGTGGCACCATTCATCACAACATATTGTTTTCTCCTTATAAGGAAAGCACGGTACCAATTTACCACACCATCAGAAGCACCGTAACTTTTGAGTTTCAAAAGTAGTAAATCATGTGGAACCGAGTCAAATGCCTTCGCCATGTCTAATGCAACCAGATGTACAGATGCACCCACATCCAAGGTAGACGAAATATCATGTATCATATTTAACAAAAGCAATTCACACGAAGAGCCCTTGCGAAAACCAAACTGTTTCTGTGAGAGCAATTTGCTAGTTTCCAAGTGGCGAACTAGGTTGCTCACAATAATGTGTTCCATCATCTTACAACAAATAGATGTCAGTGACACAGGACGATAGTTATTTACCTCACTCTTCTTACCGCTCTTGTAAAGAGGTACCACTGCAGCCGTCTTCCATTTGGTTGGAGCTGATCCAACATCCAAACTCTGTTTAAAGATACGAAGTAAATACTTTGCACTAACAGCCTGTGTCCCTTTGAGCATCTTACCAACAATACCATCAGGTCCAGCTGCTTTACCATCTTTAAGATTATTAATGAGCTTCAAAATACCTACGTAAGTAACGGTAATATCTGGCATATCAGCAGTGCACCTTCAAGGCAGTGTAGGCTCTTTCTCTCCAGTATCTGTCTTCGTGAACACAGACTCAAAATAAAGACTGAAAAGCTTGGCTTTCTCTTTGTTATCTGTGACTTTCTTTTCTCCTTCTGAATTCAAGGATGGTACACCACATTCAGGCCTTTTACAATGTTTCACATATGACCAAAAACGTTTTGGATTATTTGCAAATGTAAAACCCAAGTTATCCATATAGGCACGTTTACTTTCTTTAAGCATCTTCTTTGTTTTTTCCGTCTAGTAAGCAACCTCTTCCCATTGTGACACTGCGCCCGATTTTCTTGCCCGCTGTCTCATCCTTCTTCCCTTCCGAATTTCGCGCTTCACACTGATGTTTACCCAGGGCTTATCTTTATTTATTCTGATTACTTGTCGTGGAGTGTACGTTTCAATAATGCTTTGCAAATCATGTCTAAAAGCCAACCAATTTTCTTGGACTGTTTGATTAGGGGCACTTTCAGCAAATCTAAGATATAGTTCCCAAGGCCACTATTTATCATCGTCCAGTTAGCTTTATCGTACCTCAACGTAGTCTTTGGTTCTTCATCGAAGACATTTAAAGTTGTCGGAAAAATCACCCTTACTAATGAATTATCAGACACACCTGCCTCTACCGAAACGCACTCTCTCGCAGCAACCACTGATGTAAAAATCAAATCGAGACAATTTTCCTTCCTAGTAGGTTTATCCACTATCTGCTCCAGTCCAAAATCGTCCATCATCCGTTGCAGGGAGTCGGGTTAGATATAGATGCAAGAGTTTCTCCACTCTTCCTCATGCCACTTAAGATCTGGTAGGTTGAAGTCCCCAGCAATGACAACATTTTGATTGTTTCTTGGAATAATTTTCTTTGCTTGCTCATACAAAGCATCAACAGCAACTTTATTGTCTTGTGGCCTGTAAAAACAAGCAAACCAGAACACCGCCGTACCCATCGTTATTTTACACTAACAGCTTTCAATATCGAGATTGTCAGAAACAACAACCTCCTCGCTGTCCAAAGTATCCTTTACAGCAATTAAAACTCCACCTCCTCTTGTATGTCTGTCTTTCTAATATACACGATAGTTTCTTGGAAACCAGCAATAGGCAGGTTCCCCATCATTCTACCAGGTTTCAGTACACAACAGAACATCAGGACTTTCAGTTAGCAACAGTTCATTTAATTCAACATCTTTATTCCTGATAGTTTTAAAATTGATTAGCCTAACCACCAGGTCCTTGATTTCTGGTTTGATTCTGCTGCTTGCTCCTTCCGTTTCACAATCCGGCCGTTTTTTATAACCAGATTCTTCTCCCCCATTTATTCTCTCGTGCAGTTTGCGGCGCAAGTTGTTTTCCTCGTCGCTTTCTTCCTTGGACCTATCCGGACAAATGCCCACTTGTTTGAAACCATCTCCCATGATGAAATTTCTGCATCGAAAAGCCTTTTGCAACATCAGCTCTTGCTCATCATGCGACCTCATCTTCATCAAAAGCGGACGAGCTTTCTGACTATCAGTTGGCTTTTGACCCAGCCTGTAGCACTGCACTGCCTGCACTTCTTTGGCAACATCAAGTTTTTCAATGACGCACTTTACTTGAGTCATATCGTAGAATTTTCTGATTAAGCCATCAGAATCTTCACTTTCTGGTATATTATGCAGAACAATATTCTGCTTTCTATTGTCATGATCTTTTAGTGTCTTTTCAACCTGAGCTGAAATTAGCTTATGTTTAACTGACTGTTTAGCAACACCTCTGGCATAAGTTTGTGTAACTTCTGTATTTGCAAGTGCATCATCAGAAACACTAGGGCTAGCTTCAAGTAGTGCGTCAGAATAAGCACTATTGTCTTTAGATATTTTATTATCTTGGACTAATAGCTCAACCATTTCTTTCAAAGAATTAATCCTACCATCTCTGGTTTGTATTTCATGTTTTAGGTCCTCGATTTCTAAATTTAACTTGGTGTTCTCTACCTTGAGTTGATCAAGGCTCTCTGTAAGACCACACAACCTGCATACAAAATCCACTTCCGTATTCTGCGATTCTTCAAAAGTACAGCTTAACCCTGCGTTTTGAAACAGAATCCAATCTACGCACTTCTCACATTGCACCCATTCAGAGTCAAGGGAAACTTTAGCACGTCTGGGTGACTTTCTAGGCTTCTTTCCATCTTTCATATTATTCTTGATTTTACTGCTCTGAGTCGCCATCTTGGATTTTGGTTTGATCAACAATTAAAAAAATTACGTAAAGACCAACATAATTACGTTTCAATGTTCAAGGCACATCCCGTTTCCAGCTGGGAGAGTTCACGTTCCACGTGAAAATACCGTTATGCACGTTTTTACTCGTTGTAAGACAACAATTGATGGTTTTTAACGAGCTGAAAAACGTGGCCGCCGATCTCTACCACTGATCTCTACCCATTAGCCCATAACCCACATGATTACCCATTAACTGAATAACAAAATCCCAAACAACAACCAAGCTCAGTCAACGTTCAGGCAACAGTGATAAATGACATTATGCACGAAGGACAGTCATTTTTCACACGTTACGGATCACTCAAGCCAAACCGCTAAACTGGCAGTTGCGGGAGATTGTGTGTATGTGTGTGTGTGTGTCTGCCCATGTGTGGGGAATGGTTACCCTTTTCCAAAAGCGAATTCCGGTTTGGCAGAATCCCGCTTCCCAAAATATTCTTGAAAAATTTAACATTGCAGTAGTTAAAGAGGCATGCCTAATTGGAAGTAATTTTGGATTAGTTGCACTTTCGCATGTTATGTGCTTAGCCGCAGCGAGGCGACAGCGCGAGCGAGGTACGTAATTTGAAACAAATTCTGCAAAACGGGCGTTTGTCTATAAATGTCTGACCATTATAATGTCTAAATGTTCGTGTTTGAATGTTTTATAGGTTTCGTGTGCCTAAAATTGCCTGTGTGGGATGCAGTATGTCTGTTAGCCCTGCTGTTTAGAACTTTAGAAAATAAAGAGATTAGGAGGGTTGGGGGAGGATGAATCTGTTACCATAAACCATATGATTATGCATTAACTGACCCAACAGAAAAGGAGGGGCGGGACAGGGAAAATAGAGGAAGGGAGGAAAAGGGGAGGATTCCAGGAACAAAAATGACCCGTTAACTATAGTGTGGCAAAGGGGAGGAAGGGAAGGTGAGGGCCGGGTTAAAGGATAGGACGGAAGGATAGGGTGGGGAGAAGATGGGTGGAAAAAGGAAACTTACAGGAAAAAAAATTGCCTCTCATAATCAATGCTCCGGCAACGCCGACCGAAAACTGGGGAACAACCACGGGCCAAAACAAACCACGGCCGAAACAAAACCGATGTTTATAGGAAATTTTTGTTTTGTTTTGATGAGTAGCAGCTATGGTTAAAATTTGACTAGACCTTTTAGGAACATCTTGAGGAATATTGAGGACCTTTTAGGAATATTTTGAGTCTGAGTCGACGTGATCCTTTATTGCTGTTTTCAACTATTAGACACGTAAATAAGGTTAAAACCACTACAACCACAAACAAAAACACGTTGCTCATTGAAAAAATGGGAAAATAGTTATTTACTGTTGTATTACGTCAGTTTTTAGGACGATGCCTAATGCACAGTGGTGACGTCAAGCTAACACATATAAATATGCTTAAAAACTCATTAAGTGGATGTGTTAGCTGGACATCACACCTTACAATTAAAACACTTATTCATAAGAAGTGGGTGGTTAAGTGGCGATAATTGCTCGTTTGCTCGAAACGGGTCAGTCTTGGGGCATGGAAAAATCAATTGCTAAACGTGCTCGTGGAATTTTCCCATCCCCTCGACATTGGACTGCCTATTTCTCACGTATATTTTATTTACAAATTCTAGAGTATAACTTTCTAAAAATTTTGGTGCCTAAATAAACAAGGAATAACACACGGCTTTGTTTACTATGTTTAGATAACCGAGTACTGCGTTTTTTATAGTAGGAAAATTAAAGCCACCTATCTTGGCAATAACGAGAATCTGATTCAAATACAGCTACACACCCGTCTCGCAAACTTGCCTACTTTATTTTATTAAATTCTTTAGTACTCTTCAATTAAGTCTCTCCTTCCTGTGTATCACCCTGTTGATACAAGACGATTATTTTTTTTTACCGTTTTTCAGCAGTGTTGTTTAGCCAAGTTGCAGTAATGTGATGCACACAGACAGCATTCGTTAGCTAACCTACTTACCGTGTTTAAAAGTAAAAGCAGTAAAAGACAGTTAAATACAGCAGCAAGGTTTCACACATAGCCTAAACACAACAATAACATTGTGGTATCTGAAACCTGGCAGGAAAGCTTACCTTTTGATCACCTTTTACATCAAAGGCAGTTTGGGTGCACCCTGCAAGTCCTGCAAGAAACAAAATTGTTTACACAGGTAGAAAACTTTGGTGGAAAGGTTGGACATTAAAGTTTGGCAGAACACCTGTGAGTGAATGTCTTGTGCTATTAGGATGGGATGGTGTTGGAAGTGGGAATTCTGGAGTCGTAGTATTTACTACAGATGGAATGCCATGCTAAAGTATTAGTATACAGTAGAGTGATATCTCTTCACATTGTTTCTTTTACATTCTGTAAAACTTTTACAGGTTTACCGTAACAGTGCATTTCTTTACCTGCAAGTGGTTTAGCAAAACCAGAGTATGGTGTGCAATAACATCAAACTGCGCCTACATAAATGGATTTGACATAATATGAAGTGTGTCAAGTTGACGCTGCTTGTACAGCAAACTGTACTTCGCTTAATAAATATCCACTTTAGCATGCATGCTAGTTCAATAGCTTTAAAAATTGCATTGTTGTTTAAGAGCTGTTGTTGTATGAGAAATCTTAAAGTGTGATTTGATTATGCTTAAGTGCAAGAGTGAGTTGAAGAGTGAATTAAAAAATTTGAACAACTTCATCACTATTAGACTTAACACAATCATTTTCATTGAATTGAAAACTGAACCTTGGCCAAAAATTGTAATTTCGTTACTTTTCAACACGGAATGAAAATTTTACGTTGAAGTTAAATGCAAAATTCCACTACAGTGTATCTGCCCTCTAAAAACATCACAGAACTTCTTTATCTGCACAATCGAAGAAGTCAACTCGAGCTCAATATATTTTAAATTGGTTTCAAAACTTCTACAGTTCGTTATGTAATTTTTTTTCCCAACATTAAGATTATACATTATTGGTCATTGCTGGAGTCTTTAAGGTAGTACACTTCAATAAATGTAATTTTCTGCACCCTAATCTGTACATATCTGTAGCCCTAATTCTGATCCGTGATCCACTAGTTTCAAGTTCTGCCCTAACTTGTTTTCAGTTAGAGGTACTTCAGGTAGAAATAACAATGAGAGATTAAATGCTTCAGCTTTGCAAAGCATCAGCAGTAAGATGAGATAGAGCTCTTAGCTTTTTGGCAGTCTTGAGAGTGGAGCGTGTGAGAAAACAAGTATGCGTGCGGCACATCTAAGTTTAGGTGTGTCCAATATTTTTTCTTAGTCGTATGTAAACCGACTGCTTTGAAAAGTATGGTAGAAATCCATTGAACACTTTTTATTTTGAAAGACCCAAGAGCTGAGAGGTTTCATTTTATTTATTCAGTTCTATACTTGTCCATTGGGAGTGCTAATTTCATTTGCTGTCAGTATTCAGAGACAGCTACTGTCAGCTGCTGTCAGTGTCAGAGACGCTTTAATAAGGGCTGTGCGACCTGGGCAGCTGTCTAGGTGCCGGCTTGGAAAGGGGCACCAAAATGAAGTCAACATTTTTTCTTTCATTTCAGCGAACTGTAGTAAATTATTTAGAGCGAAAAGTAGAAAATATCAGTGTAATGGTGTCAGTTGGGTCATCAAACAAACTAATTTTAATAATTCAAAATTTTAACTATGAGACAAATGAGGCCAAACAAATTGTGTAAAAATGTAATAAAAACAAAACGAGGTTAAAAAAGCCAAAAATCGGGGAGGCGGCACCTAAATGCGAAGTAGGTGCCAAAATTCACCTTGAGCCACCCCTACTCAGTGCAGTATAATGACTGCTTCACACATCAGTGGCGTGAAAACAAAATGTTAAAAAGGCCCATACAACACTTTTACTTAATCACTGTCAGTTAAGTATATCTGGTTATTACAATGGCTGTTCACGGACTGACTATTAGTTGTTATCAGGCCTAGCAGTAAAATGATTATCTTACAAGTGACGCCAGGTATGCGCCACTTCCCAGTAACCTGAAACATCACAGGTAAAATAGGTTTTTGCAAGTTCATACATAGTGAGCATTTACAAGATGGGGAAGACTTTAAATGCTTATGCAAGGAGACTACCTCACGCTTTTAGATGAGTGAATCTTTATTAAAAAGAAAGTAGTATTGCACTACCATCAGGGATATTACATAATTGTATTTTGTTTTAATTTATAGAGGCATGATGACACATGCTAATGTTCCTGAAAAGGTGCGGGAAGAGTTGCAAATCACCGATAGTCTTATAAGATTGTCTGTAGGCTTGGAAGCGGCTGATGATCTTGTTGCTGACTTAGACCAGGCTCTGAAACTTTCCCAAGTAAGAT
>JAHWFP010050780.1:117574-158201 GCA_023313725.1 Lithobius niger | reverse complement strand
AATATGAATGGCGTCCATTTATCGGAAGTATTTTCTACCAAATTTTTTGGTTTAAAAATCGATAGTCACCTCAACTGGAATTCCCACATAAATTATATTGCAAACCTTATCTCCCGAGGTACTGGCATCTTACACAAATTAAGTCCTACACTCCCGACATCATCACTAAAACTACTGTATTTCACTTTAATTCACCCATACCTTAACTACTGCACCCTAGTGTGGATGAACACTGGGAAAATGAATAAACTTCGTTTACTCAAGCTCCAAAAAAAAGCTATAAGATCTATTTTGCACCAACCCTCCAGGCAACATTCCCTGCCACTTTTTAAACAACTTAAGATCCTACCAATTCATGATTTTGTATCGTATAAGGTTGGCCTATACACATTTCAAAGCTTGCGTACCAATCCTAATTTTCTCAAGCGAAACTCCAATATTCACACTCACTTCACTCAAAGCTCATCTCGTCTTCATCAGGATTTTCATCGAACACAGTCAAGTGCCCGATCCTTAATGGGACAAATCCCTCACATCTGGAATAATTTTTCTGGTGATTTAAAGAATTCAAACATTACTTTCATTTCTTTCAAGAAAAAGCTTCGTGATTACCTTCTTGCCAAAGCATCTGACACAATGGCACGTGTCTGTGGTGAAAAAACGCTACGAAAGTGTATGATATCTCTACTTTTATTCCTTGTTTCTTAGTGCTGTGCATGCTGTTTGGCCTGGGACTGAGTCCTTTAGATGCTTGTGCTCCTTTTTGGGTGCTCGTCACCATTTTTTCCCCTTTGCTTCTGTAACTGCCTAGTTACGATTGTTTTGTTACAATGCAATGCTTTTTATGTTGTAGTGTGTTGAGGTTGCTAACCTAGTGACTACCGTCCATCTTGTGTTCGGTTGTTCTCTCCTCAACTTGTGTGACGATGGTCAACTCCCTCCCCATCTTTTAAGTGACTATGCCGTTTTCCCCGAATGATTGTCGTCCCAGAGAAAATATGTGCATTTTGTTTCCAAGTTGTTTCCTGGTTGGACCACCCAAACTGTAAGTGACTCATTATTATTTGTACTTGTGTGCCAAAGCTAGTTTACCGTCGGTATGGAAATCCAAAAGAGATCCCAACATGTTTGTTTGCCCTGAGACAGGATTGAGTTATTTGTACTGTGAGAATAGATTAGATGTTCCATCTTATGAAGCTGTGGAAAGTTTGTTAGGTCCAACCAGCGAATGAGTTTGTTTCATCATGATCATTGTCCTCTTGAATAAACGTCACGTATGCGAGTATTATGACAAAGGTTGATTTAGTTTTTTATTAGCAATCATCCCCACACGGCCTCAAAGGTAAGTCGGCGGGGGTTCTTGACGAACCAGGACCTAACACGATGCAGCTTTTAGCTTTAATCTCCCCGACCGCTTTATTAGCATCCATCGACATTGTCTAATTTAGTTCACTTCCCTTTCTCTCCTGCCCGCTTGTCATGTTTTGTCGCTCTCGTCCTGTTTCGTTCTTGTCCTTGTCATGTTTTGCCACTCTCGTCTTGTTCTAGTCCTCGTCTTCCTTTTTTCACCTTCTTTCTGTGTTTACACTTGTCTCTCACTACGTTTTTTACTCATGCCTTTAAGATTATTCTGCATTTCGATATTTTTTTGTATCTTAACCTATTGTACGTGTGACTTGTAAATACTGTACACACTAGCTAATTTTTTTAATTTTGTAAGCAAATTGTACGTTTGTCACTCTGTACGTATTGCTGTTTTACTGCATTACACATGCTGGGTTTGAAAAGACTACAATGTCTTAAGCAGTGTTTTTTTTTTTTCGTCGTTTGTATCTCACCAATGTGAAATAAATGCCCATCTCTCTCTCTCTCTCTCTCTTAAGCTCGCCTTATGCCCAACACCCACACAGTTCAATTTATTTTCGGAGAAACAGCCATATAGCGACTCCACAATAAATTTTCGTGCGTTTAACGCCAAACGATGCTTTTGAGAACAAGCGGCTACAGCAACTGCCTAGTCGCACCGGTCTTCTGTACAGTTCCTCCACTTCCAATGTTGAGGCACACACCTCTATCATGCACTACAACTAATTAGGCCAATTTTACACTTTAGGCATAATTCTCAGCTTTTAGGCCTAATTTTAACCAGCAGTTTTAATTTCGTCAGTAGCAGTTAATGGCGATATGGATTGTATAGTAAGCCTATTCATTTTTGCAACATGGTGCACCTACAGGCGTTACAGTGTTACAACGTAACGCGCTACGTAGCAAATGTAGATCAATGGTAGTAGGGAAGTGACGAGAGACGCTGTTGATGAAGCCAACAGCGACTCGTAGCAACTTGACATTGCCATAGTAACATGATTTTAGGCCTAATTTTCAATTTTAGGCCTAATTTTAAACTGCAGTTTTAATTTCGTAAGTAGCAGATTGGCCTAATGGAGAATTTGGTTCGACGGTAAGACGGTTGCATTCATGCAACAATGCGACGAGACTATTTTAAACGAAGCTAAAATCTATTTGTTTTTATTGAGTGTACCTTACGATTTTTTAATTCGACGATCAAATGTTATTATTTAATTTAGTTGCCTCGAAGAATTCTATAAGCTATAAGGAAGTAACGATGTTTTAATTTGCCATGTTATTTAACTAACTTCTCACACTGAATCTAACGTTGTAAACAATGGCCGTCAATAGCTGGTACCGTTGCGAAGTTGAAAAAAGCGACAGACGGACGGACGGACAAAGTCGTTGCAATAGTCTTCTCAGCCGGTACGGCTGTACAGAAGACTAAAAACGACGAAACCATGCTTACAATACAATGGTGTTTGGATAATCAGACAGCTTCCCGATCCACCAATACTCGTTTAAAGGCCGTCAAGACTGGATAGTGCCTTTAAAAACCACACACACAAATTAAGGAGTGCTGAAACTATCGCCTTAATCGCTTACTAAATAATGATTGCCAAGTTAGGCATGTTAGAATGATTTAGATTAAATTACAATTTTGTTTTCGAAGTGGCTTCGACTATTAGAACGGCTACTGGTTTTAAGCGGCACTAACACAGCAGCGTTTTGGCAGTAGCTCTAGTCACTGTAACAATCGTAGCTCGGTCGCACACAACCTAATTTTACGAAGATTAAAGCGATTCCATCATACCTAATATCATTCGTTCACACCGAACGACGAATAAAAAAAATTAAGACAAATCATGCCAAAAGTATACTTTAAAAAAAAACACTAAATTCACCAAATATAAAAAAAAAAAGAAAGGTGTTTATGACGCTTGGGGTAAAATCGTACTTAATTTACGAGACTGAGTTCTACGGATTTGCTAACCTAACCAAACTTAACACACTGCAAAGAATCCAAAATGAAATAATCAAAATTCTTTTAACACATCTCTCTGTTAAACTGGCATACAGTTACGTAAAAATGTTGAATGTCACTCAACAAAGACTTTTCGTACTGCAAACAAATTTTTAACTATGAATCAAAAAAAGAGTACAAAACGAAAGCAGAGTTTTACAAACAAAAAAAATATGATTTTACAAATTATTCCTAAAAATAAACATGGGGGAAAAATGCAAGATAATTATCTACCTGAAAGTTTGTAAACCGTAACAGAAGAAATTTAGAATTGAAATAAAATTGGTGAACTAAAAAAATGCATTTTTAAATGGCAGTTGGAAACAAATCAGTAATTCAAATAAAATTCTGTAGAAAGGCAGACAAGAAAAAAGGCAACATGTCTATACGAATAATTATTTATATTTGCAAGTTTTTCATTTTTTATTTTCCTTTCTCAGCCGTTCTCCTCTTGATGTAATTTTGCTTCATGTTGGGTTGTTTTGTTAACCACAAAAATTAATTTTAAAACTAAACGATTAATTAGGCCTTTTTAGCAATTGAAGTTTGCAATTCTAGTGATAATTCAATACATTAAGAATGCTGATGCGCTCGTGATGACCTTCAGTTTAATAAAGCAGCACAACATCACACAGAATCCTGATGCAATTCCCTTTATCCCGTGGTTAGCTACATTTTAACTCTAGCGTTTTATTTTTAATCTATGGGTTCGAAAATGAAATGAAACCATCTAAGGATGTACGTAATTTTTATTTAGTTGGCTTCTGGCTTGTTTTTCGTCTACTAATATTAATCAATCTGCGTAAAAGTGCATGGAACGTTCTCATTTCTCGGTAATCGGACGCCAACTCCAATCTGGGTGATAGACGCCAATTCCCTCCATGCCTTGATTTTTCCCAAGCCTACCTTAGCAGTCCCAGGTGGTGGCGAAGGGCAGTGCGGGGAGGAGAAGGATTAGGGATTAGGGGAAAGGGTCACGTGACTAGTCAAGGTATATGGGCGTTCTCTAACTTGTCAATTGCCGCAGGCTATTAAAGCAGGTCGCCGGTCAAAGGGGTGAGTAAAGAAGGACCGATCAAAACGATTACAGCGCCAGTTCTGCGAGCGTTTGAAGAATTAGAGATGTGGCGGTGGAAGTGCTATTTGTTTCAACAAGTACACTATTTAGTTTATAGTTGCTCCTAGATGGAGCCACGCTTGTAGGTTTTATAACCTCCGTTTCACTGGGAACGCCTATTTCAGTGCTAGAGCCATAATAATGCATGTATTCTACCCTAGACTGACATAGAGTTCACACTAAAACCTTGGTCCTATTTTTAAAAGGGAACTGTGGAAAAAAAAACTACGCAAGTTTTTAGTTGTTCAGTTGGGAGACCTAATCTAAGGTTTTACATACTCTTAAACTGACAAAACTACATTTTAACTGTTGGTTAGGTTAGAATGTAACCTTCATTCTAACGAAAAACTATTATTCTGTTAAAGGAGCCATAATCGTGGTGATCAATCAGAAAAATTCCCTCCCCTCACACAACAAAAGCTTAACACTAAACATCTGGTCCCTATTTAAAAAGGGGGATCACAAAACTTTATTTACGTTTCATTTAAACACTGTCATACTGAAGTTAAGTTTTAATTAATCTCAGGAGGACTGATTTTACTGCATTCAGGAAAGATTTTAAAACACTCAAGGGAAGCAAGTCTACTGCCATCCTTGTAGTTGGACAGATTTACTACGAGTCACTGGCCGTTTTACGCCAGCGCTATACGCTCATTCACGCAGGCTCGGAATGTCTCCTCTGCCTAAAGAGGGGGATTATCGTAAATTACACTTAACACTTGACTGCACCTTGGTCGCGCCCGACCGCTTCTGTTAAACGGTTTCCCTCCTACTGCTGGGACGGGCTGGGGGTGTAGCGACTTTACCGTTAAGGGCAGAATCACTTAGCGGGCTGTTTAGCACGACGTCGAACGTCCTAGTTACGGGGGACACACAAGCTACTGTTTTTAGCTTAGCACCATTAGCTAAAGTTACACACAAATTAACCAGAAGCAATACTACAATCTCATTGCTTAAAACAGACTGACAACGAATTTTTTGTTGTCCCCACCGGCCAATTTTTCGCGATTTTAGCGCTAACCAGGGAAACTGAGCTTCCGGAATCGCATAAAATTTTAATTTTACGTTTTCCCACACTAGCTGCTAGAATGCTAGATTTAAGAACTTCACTGGCATTTTTTTCCACCAGAAAACATGCGTTCGCCTGCTCCAGGACAATTTTATTACGTTCGGGGCACTCACTACGGAAGTGTTGGAGGGAATTGCAAATGTAGCAACGCTTAACTCTATCTACTTTAGGGTTAGTGCTTAGACTAGCGCTTTCGCTATTGCCGTAGTCCTGACTACGGTTGTTTAATTCTACATCGACAGATCCGGCCGGATTAGCTGTCGTGTTGTGGTTACGCTTGTTACCACGTTGGTTGCGTGAACCTTGACTTGGCGGCGCAACACTAGGTTGTGTTTTGATGCTGCGTGCGGCTGCATCGTTAGCTATTTGTTTGTTGCGGGTGGTGAAGTCGTCACACAACTTTGCAACTTCGGCCAAAGTACCTGTACGGATTTGGTCGGGCAACCATTTGCGCAGGGCAACTGGACATGATTTAGTAAATTGCTCTAGGAGCATTAAATTTACAAGCTTGTTAAATTCACCGTTAACTTTAGCTAAAGCTAACCACTGAGAAAACAACGTTTCTAGGTCAAAGGCGTGATCGTTAAACTGTTGTTCTGGATTTTTCTCAAGAGAACGAAACTGAGTTTGGACCGATTCTTTCGTTTGCACAAACCTGTCAAGAAGTTTACTTTTGACAATTTCATAGTCTTGCATTTCAACATCTGTGAGTTGATCGCATACTTTAATTAGAATTTCTCCCATAAGGGGCAAGAGTGCTGTACTCCATTGGTCCTTGGAGATCTCAAAAATTCTCTCAAAAATTAAAAAAAAAACTGTTGATTTCCGTATTTGGGGGTCCACTTATTTACTAGGCGCACCACATCGGCAATTTTTCCCTGTTTAGGTACTGGATTCGGGGGAGCTGGGGGTGCGCCCGGAGCTCCAGCGGGAGCTGGGTTTACATTTAAACTTGCAGCATTTAGCTTTGCTAATTCAAGCTGCAACTTGAGTCTTTCTAACTCTTGGGCATGAGATTTCTCATTAAGCACTGCTTCGTGATCTTTAATTATCGCTTCCTGGTCTTGAACTGCTAGTTCATGAGCTCGACGTCGGTCGGCTTCTGCCAGGTCTAAATCACACCTTTTTCGCTGTCAGCGATTTCAAAGGCTTTTAATCGTAACTCTTCAGTTTTTAATGAGAGCTCACGATCTCTAGTGGCTAATTCTTGCTTTTGCAAAATTAAGGCTTCACGTTTTTCTATAGCCGAAGCTAGTTCGTCACAAAGATCTTGCAAGTCTAAACGGTTGCTATCAACCGCCGTTTTTAACACTACGACAGTTTCTTGTCTAGTTTCCGTTACTGTTAGGCCTAGCTTAGTACAGGCTTTTTTCAAATCCTTATAATGGATGTCTTTGATCACGTCGTCCAAATTTAAGTCTGACATTTTGGGGTTTTTAACGTTTACGGTTTTTCAAAATACAGCTTGTTTACATGAAAAATAAATTAATTGCAGCCGCAAGTTAATTTTACGTTAATGTTTGGAACAGAGCACATTATTTAAAATATTTCTCTCCCCAAATCCAGTAAGCTGTACATACAAGACACTTTTAGAACCACTAGCATTTTGGTGTATGAATAATTAACAGACCTACGGAATTTTAACTACAACACTCTGGCTTGGCGGTCCTAGCATATCCTATGCACACTTACCCCGTACACAATGGTGTAATGTCCTTCAAGTCCACCTCCAAATCCCCACCGGTGATTGTAGATGGCTTGAAACACACTTGAAGTAAACGTCCAGGCTTGGGTGGTCTACATCGGTCAACTTTCGGGCTTGAATCGGCGACTCAAGGCACGGTGATTTCTGCTACGGAGCTCTTGATCGCTGTGGGCAGATCCTCCTCACAGACGGCGGGCTGATGGGGGCAACAACACGGCACGGCAAACGGCACTCTCGGTGAAGTGGGTTCCTTGATTCTCGGCTCCAGGTTTTTGGCTGCTGGGGCGGAGATTTTGTACTGATAATGACTGCAGTACGGGCGTCTTTTTCGGCAACTATTTTTACGGAGTTGTGGACTTCTACTTCTGTACTTTTTTTAGCTTTGGTACGGACATCTCTTCGTGATTCTGGTAACTTAATCACTGACATCTGGGTTGAAGTGGTTTTCTTCTTCGTAAATGGGTCCAGTAGCATGGCAGGGGGAAAACGCTTGACGGGAACAGCACCTGTTCATCCCACCGCTGCCACCATTTGTAGCGGCGGATGCTACGACGGGCTAGGTGCTTGTAACGTCTCTGCACTCATGGTTGACATCCAGCTTGTAGATATGACTGAATAATTACTTTCTGACTATTATGGCGTATAACAGCACAGTTGGGCCTCAGTCCCAGAGGGAGTGAAGAAACTTTCCTATTTTAAAAATGAATAGGTCTAACCAGAAACTATCTACCTGGTCTTTAAGGCTGCCACCAACGGTGGGTAAGTTTAAAAGCTAAGGGGGTTTAGAATAAAATGGGCTACATATTATTTAAACGCAAGCAATTAATCTGCACTAGAAACCGTACTTGTAGTTTTAAAAACTCTTGGTTTTAATAAAAATAACAACAAATGAAAAAGGCACTTTACATTTTGGTCACTAGTTTACATGAGAAGCTTTGAATTAAAGCAAGAAGGTTCCGTGAAAGCAAACGAATTTACATTTAGAAAATTCAAGAACAAAAAGCAACAACGGGCTTTTTACATTAATACACTTTTCGAAAAGAAAAAGTAGGTTGAATTCCAGAAGAATCCGTTAATGTATAACCGCATCCGCTAAATTATACAATTAACCCAGACAGAAAAATCTCTCGCAAAAGACTCCCGAATCCTCAAGGGTCACTGTCTGTCGTTTAAGTTAAAACGTGGTTTAAAATAAACAAAGGAACGTTGGTTTTTAGGAAGAGAACCACTCTGACATTACAGCAAGTAAAGACGGAAAATGCCGTTTGGCTTAGTCCACTGTAAAAATTCTAAAACAAGAGGTAAGTTAAAAACTGAACTATAAATTCAGAATGGGGTCCTAAAATTAAACTTTCAATTAACTAGTAACTTATACTGACCACTACCTCTGCCCGGCATGCAACCTTCAAAACGCGGCATCTCCACTCCTGACCGGCCGTGACCACCACTTGTCTTAGATCTGTGAGCGGTGCTAAAGAGTGAGGGGAGCGGGGGCTTTTTATGGCCGAGGCTGGAAGTTCGCGCGGACGGGCAGGAGAGCTACGGGGGTCTGGTTGGCTGAAGGCCTTGAGAACAATGGAAAGTTGGAGGAGAAGTCGGGGGAACAAAGGCTTTTGCTTGGGAGCCGTTTGAAGGAACAGGGACTATGTACACATGTGCCAATACCGAGTTTTGAACTGTTAGACAATGGAAAATTGGCTATTTTGATACTTTGGGAGTTTTGGTGTACAAAATATTAAATTACAGTGTTATGCACTGCAACTATTGAAGGAAGGGGGACGAAGTGTAAAGCAGTTAGACTTTGGCAATTTAATTGAAGGAACAGATCGTTTGTTTTGGATTCGGATTGTTGGTAGTCACGGTCGAGTCAACACTTTACTATTTACAACAAGTACAATTCACGTTCGTTTAAATGGTTGCTGAAGGAAGGCTAAGCAGAGGTAGTCATCTGGGGGCAAAAGATTAAACTCAAAAGGTTACGCAAACTAGCTCAGTAGAAAGGCTATATGAAAATTATAAGTTGAGTTTTGTCTCAGCAGAGAATGGCGACAGAGAAAAGTCGGACAATTTTCATAGCATTTGGAGTACCAACAAACAAGATAAAAATTATCGTACTAAGTCTGTATCTACATGTATGTGAGGTTAAGTACCTTAAAGGAAGCCCCTCCTAAAACACAACTAAGCTAGTGTACTTAAGCTTTATGCCTGGAATAAAATAAAAAGAAGTAATAAAAAGAAGTAATTACATTTGTACATGGGTTTTGAAGCTACGACGGCCGGAAGTGTGAGCGCTACGGCCCAGTTTGGTGATTTTTTCTTAAGGATGCTGTGGACGAACCAGATGGAAATTTAATGTTCTGTTTTCACAGAAATAAAGTTCAAGTGTGTGGCTATTAAGAGCTTCTAAGTTTGGCCGATTCTGATGGTAACTTCTTTTCGAATTTTCCAACCAAAGATGATGATTTGTTGGCCACGGGAGGGGGGGGGGACCTGAAGTGTGGAGCTTCAGAAAAACTGAGTTTTACCCCAAGGTTTTTGAAGTTTGGAGTCCGGGTATCCTCTCCAATCATGCCGCAGCACAGAATACCATTACATTAGTTTCGACATTAGAAATTTGTTTAATTCCTGTTTTATCTGGGTTAGAATCTTCTTCCCCTTGAAGTACTGCCCGTTTATAGATAGCTGAGTTATACGTATCCCTAAACATGGTATGCATTTGAGATGTAACGTGAACTTCGATTTCTCTAGGCATACTGTATGCATTCCGTCGTCCTTAGCTAATTGTTTGAATTCCCGCTGGGATGCAGAATCTGAGGGTTTAGAATCGAAAACACCGGCTACCGGTAGTCACAGTGGTATTTAAAAGGCATCTTAAAAACCACAACAAAAACACATTTACCACCCCCAAAGAACACAAAAAGGTCCTACACTTGAATTTTCGGTGAGTCTCCTTTCACCTTCATCAGAAGTTGTGCACGAAAATAAATTAAAAGTCACTTCACAGCACCGATCTTCTTCCTGACGTTTAAACTCCCGCTAGTCAGCACTGGTAGGGAAGATTGACATGCCACATGTTGTGGGCGTCCAGACCCCCCTCCCCCCTGTCGTTGCCTGCTCCCCACATCCCCTCCCCCAATTGTTGCCTGCTCCCACCTCCCCCCAGTTGTCACCTGCTCCCCCCTCCCCCCAGTTGCCCCCCTCCTCCCAATTTTCGCCTGCTCTCCCCTCCCCCCTCCCCACCTACTTTCTGAGATTTCTGAGAACTTTGCAGAACCACTTTCTGAGATTTCTGTAGACTTTGCAGAACCACATGCTTCCCCATCTCTTGAGTCTGTTGGGCAAGCCACGACAGAGAGCTCCCCCTTGCCACCTCCCTCTGGACCCCCCTTCCACGAGGTGAGCCCTGCGCCCCCCCTGCTTTCAGAAAATTGTGCCCTGCTTTCAGAAAATTGCGACCTGAACACAGTTGCAAGTGACACTCCCCCTCCAGTGGATGCCACCCCACACCCCCCCGTGCACCACCTCACCGGGCCCTCCCTTGGCCGGGACCCGGGCCCCCCCTTCCAGGAAGGAATAAGGACGTTTCCTGTTCTCAACCTTTCGTCACGGGCCATTACTAAAGAAGAACACTCTCTTCTTGCTCTTGACCCAAAATTTATCCCGTCGAATCTCTTGAGTAATTGCCACCACCTTGCTAACCTAACAGCAGACGTTCAAGTGATTCTTTGCAAATATTCCTGGGCACCATCCTTTGTTCACCGACCATGATGCCAGGGTCACACAAGAAATTACCAAAGCAGGCATCTACACCAAGCTGAACTACCAAGTTGGAAATACTGTCCACCAGAAGATTCAGGACAAACTCCTCAACATGGTCGAACAAGGCCTCCTGACGAAAGATGAAGCCTCTAAGCTCTCACCACCTGATAACGCGCCGTTACCATCTATCTTTGCGCAAGTGAAATCTCACAAAGCAGGTTTCCCCCTGCGCCTTATTACTTCTGCAAAAGGAGCCCCCATTAAACCTATCGACTGGTTTCTTACAAAGAGGCTATCCAAGTACATCTGGGGAAAACAGTCACTTCACAACACGGAAGAACTTCTTGACGTAGTGGACGATCTAAGCCTGACGGGAGACCACCGTCTTGTGTCATTTGATGTGACAGGCCTCTTCCCTAGCCTTCCCCACTTTCTTATTCTTGAGATGTTTGACAAGTCTGCAAGGAAGCTACAGATCAACAAGAAAGAGAGAGATCTTGATCAGGAACTTCTCCGGACGGTCTTGTCTACCATCTACGTGACCTTTAAGACCGATACTTTTTGCCAAGACTCAGGAACACCGATGGGCTACTCTTGCTCACCGGTGTTAGCCGAACTGGTCCTTCAATTTCTTGATGGGTACGTGACAAACAAGTTCCCTCAACTCCCTTGCTGGCGCAGGTATGTTGACGACGTGATGACCACACCACACAAGGACGATATTGCGTTGATCTTTCGTGCGATCAACGAGTGGCATCCTGCACTGAAGTTTACGGAGGAAGATGAGATTGATGGAAGCCTTCCTTTTCTTGATGTGGTACTCACAAGGGGAGAAACACGTATCCACTACGCCCCGTACAAAAAACCGACACACACTGGGAGAATGATACCCTATAAATCAGGACACCCAAGATTTCAACTGCGAGCTCTTGTGGCCAATGAGTTGTGCAGGATTGTTGCACACTCCTCCGTAGCAACCACAGCTGACAGATGCCTTGATGAAGCGAAAACAAAGTTTTTGACGTTAGGCTACCCAGCAAGAATTTTTAATGTTGAACGGAAGAGAGCTTGGAGAAGAGCAAGAGATCGTAGAGAGAAAGAGAAAGAAAAACTTCGAGACTCGACACGCAAAGAAAGAGAAAATCGCCCTTTCGATGTCGTCACCTACCTGCCGGGAAGAAGTGAGAGAATAAGGAGTGTCCTACGAAAACAAGGAGTGGACTGTTTCCTTCGTTTTCCACCAAACTTGAAGAAACTACTCCGACCCAAGAGGATACTGGAGACCCCACATTTGCCCGATCCACCCTCGCCGCCTCCCCAACCTCCCCCTCCTCCCCATGTTCACACCAGTCACCCGCCACCTACGCGCAAGTACGGGACTCGGAGCAAAGACAAGCACGAAGTAGGAACTCCCCCACCTCTTCCCCCCCTCCCCCCTCCCCCTGATATTTGCACCAACCCAGTCCCCAACATCCACCCGTTCACACAACGAGGAGTGGTCTACAAGGTCCCGTGTAAGACGTGCCAGGCCACCTACATCGGAGAAACCCGTAGACAGCTGTTGGTGAGACTGAAAGAACATGCAAATGCAGTTAACAACAACGATAGCAAAAACGGGATTGCTGTGCATTCGAGCAAAACTAAGCACGAAATTGCATGGAACGAAACAGAAGTGCTGCTCAAATCAAACATGCTAGAAGATAGACACTTAAGAGCTTTAGAATCACTCGCCATCCACAGATTCGAAGCAAACCACAAGCCACTGATGAATCTTGTAAGTCCAAGCTACACCAACATCAACCAGCTCGTTCGGCCAGAGCTTGGAGCCAACCTGGATAAGCAGTGGAAAATCCAGATTCCACGTGACATACAGATCAGTGGTTCCGCAGACTAGCGGGAGTTTAAACGTCAGGAAGAAGATCAGTGCTGTGATGTGACTTTTAATTTATTTTCGTGCACAACTTCTGATGAAGGTGAAAGGAGACTCACCGAAAATTCAAGTGTAGGACCTTTTTGTGTTCTTTGGGGGTGGTAAATGTGTTTTTGTTGTGGTTTTTAAGATGTCTGAGGGTTTAATTCGCCAGAGTTGTGGAAGCCATTTTCTCTAATCTAGCAGCGAAATCTTCCATAGTTTCTCCCGTTTTAAGTTTAGTTGTATATAACAAGGTTGGTGAGATGATTTCACCTCCGCAACCGAATCTATCGATTAAATTTTCCTTAAAATTTTCCCAACTTTGTGAAGTGGCTAGCTTTGGGTTCATGGCAAAATAAATAGCTACTGGTTCTGTACATTTACTACATGCTACCGAAACTAATTCTGGATCCTCTAATGAAGGATCTAATGTACACAAATTTTCGACCATTAATGCAAAAGCAAAAATATCTAACGTATCATCTCCTGCAAAAGGTAATATAGCTTTCTTGGCTGCACGTAATTCTTCCCAAAGTCTAGTTCTATGGCGTGAATCTCTATTTTGGTTCACGGTTGTGATTTGTTCTTAATACTTCTAAAAGATTATCATTTATTGTTTTTGCATTTTCGTTAGAAAACTATAAGCACACTGCTAAAGTATGGTCTAAAATTTTCTGGAGATGGTTATCTTCAATCATGGTAATTAATTTGTTGTCCATTAAAGTGATTAGGAGTTACTATTCACGGAGTTTGATTTCCCTGTGTAACCGGTGAATTTATTACTATGTTTGGAGTAAGGGGTACATGGGTTTGATTTAGATTTTGCGTATTTACTGGCAACTGAATGTTAAGCGGTACTTGAGCATTATTTTGCATTTGTAAGGTAGGAATCTGTGGTGTTAGGTTAGGTGGCACAAAATTATGCTGTGGGGTGACTAAATTTAATGGCATAGTTCGGTTTGGTGGCACTATTTGGTTTAAATGAACTTGCTCGTTTGGTGGTGATGGGGTTTGTAATGAAACCTGTGTACTAAGCGGTACTTGAGAATTTAAAAGTGCATGATTTTCGTGAGAGTTTCCAGACTGAGTGTGATCCTTATCGTTCTGATTTGAGCGTTTATGAGAACGAATTCGTTTAGGTGGCGGTAAATCTAATGTTGTATTAATCTCATTGATATTATGTGAATGAACTGACTCGTCATCTGATTCGTCAGGGGTGGTATTAGTATTATCCAAATTTGGGGTAATAACAGAATTATCCGTGAACTCTACAAACTCTTGACGATTACGAGGTTGTTTTATAGGCCTGCCTCTTGAAGAGACTTGAACTGTGCCTCTGGCACGATTACGTCTAGTTCTAGGCATTATTTAACTAGATTTATTAAATTTATTCTAGTTTGAACTAAATTTAAAGCTTATTGTAGCACAATAGATAAATTTGTGAAAGCAAAAAAAAATCTCAACTTTTCCCACAAAATGATGAATTTTTTCTGTTTAGATGGAAAATTATTACACCTTTTACGAAATTAAACACCTGAAGTCGGCAATAATTTGCTGACGGTTATTTTAAACCATACCACAACATTTTCCACATAAAATCAATACTATGGTGATCAATAAACCAAATGCAATACACTATTTTTAGGCCTATATGTTGTTCAATTAACAAAATTCACTACAAAATGTATATGGATTCTTTAAAATGCAAGCAACTTATTAAATGCACATGTATTTCAACACTGGAAAAATATTTCCGCAATCTCAACTGTAAAACCAACCTGTTATTAGGGCATACTAACTAATCAAGGCTTAGCAAGGGTAACAATACTATTTTTTTGTCTTTCATAACAGAGCTGATAATGACAATTCGCGTGCGTGTAGGCTACTAAACGTTCGCACTGAAAAAGATGTTTATTAACAACAATGATCTTCGCTATGCTACTGATCAAGCACAACTAAATGTCCAAAAAAATCTTTCTGGGGATTTAAGAGTGATGAATTCCACTTTTGCACACCATTGTAATGTTCTTTTCCAGTGACCATTTGACCAGAGAGAACATTATTATCAGGATAGCTATTAAGGATAGATATTCAATCAGTACTCTCAACATATATATCTGACAATGGAAAGGGTAGGCATAAATAATAAACAATGTAAGTTAACCTGGGCCTTTAATCAACACACTCTCCTACAAAATATGGACCACACTGGTCAAATAATTCAACATGAGAGATAAATAAACAATCGACGTGATTACAATTAATCTGCAGGAGGAGTAGCGATTGGCATTAGGTAAACTACTTATTGTTGGAATAATTATCCTAACTGTTAAGTTAATTGACCAGCGTTGATTAACTAAAATGCGCTTGTATTAATCATACATATAGTAATAATCACTGCATGAATACTATTAATAATAACTATAGATATAGCTGAAGCTATGTTATGGATACTTAGCTCAATAAGAACTTGGATGTGGCTAAAGAGCGGTGTATTGGCCTAAACCCCAACTCCATTTACGCGAGACCAGCAAGCAAGCTATCCACGCTACATGGACTAGCATGCCGCTGTACTCGCTGACTCGCCCAATTAGCTCTCGCTACTCGCTCCTCAACTTCCATTTAAGCTTGATTCAAGCCACTTGGGTAGCACTGCGGTATACTAGCGTGACTCTGATTGGCTCTTAGTGGCTCTAAAATGAATGCATATTTTTGCTCATATCTAATTACTGCAAGACTTTCAGATTCGTACAATAGCATTTTAGGAATCTATGGATTATTCTCTAGTTTTTCATAACGAAAGCAAGTTTCACGACTTGAGTGAGAAATGAACGATCGTTCTAGCGATGATTTAGCTCTGAGGCCTGTGGTCTGTTTTGATCGAAACTAACAATAGCGCGCTTCACGATTTGAACCTTTTCTGCCTGCCATTTCATGGCCCCGATTATTAAATACATTCCTATCTACGTGCCGATTCATTTTGTTTGTCTAACAAAGTATTTAGCTAAACTAAATTGTCGAACCGATCGAGTGCAGGGATACGCAAAGGCTTGTTTACGGCGCCATCTTGCCTGAAACGTCATCGACTCCCACTTCTTGATTGGCTACCAGCAGAGCGAGCCGAGCGAGTAGACCTCGCTAGCTGAAAGATTCTGGGCCAAGTAGAAGCGCGCGAGATGGCCTCGCTTGCCTTGGCGAGACGTTGTAGCTCGCGTCTCGCGTATATGGAGTTTCCTGCGCTAGTCCACGCTTTGCAGCTTTGGCCTTGCGATACTCGCTAGCTGGCTGGTCTCGCGTAAGTGGAGTTTGGGCTTAACGCTGCAGTTGACGTTCCGTCGCTGGGACGGCTCTATCTGCCGTGTCCGTACTCTGAAACGGCCCTCAGGAATGTTAACCAGCGTGCACGATTTTAACAATGTTGAAGCGCTGAAGGAACCCGAATGCTATGTGCATTCCTGGGTTGCGTTTTATATGCGATTGTTATCGCGGCCACATCAATCACTGTGTAAGCTGATTGATTGGATTTACGGAGAATTTTAAAGACTTGACAGTTAGGACCCTTCGCTTAATTAGGGAAACGCTGTGCCTGTCAATCAAAGTATTGTCTTGTTCTGAAAGTACATTAGTAAGTTCTTAGTATCACTCCATTAAGAGTCTTTATCTTAATTAATCTGTCGAGCGGTTATCCGTTTTAACAATGATTGATTGTTATTGTTGGAACTAACCGATCATTAATGCTGATCTTATCTTAATTGAATTCTCTTTGTAGAAACTATTAGGAGTTCTCGGAATCAATTAATAGCTACTCTGATAAGCTAGTGTAAAGCAATGCCAATCCTTATCTTAATTGTGGTGGTTTGGTTTCTCGGAACCCAACTCCTAGGTCGTATTTGAAAAGGTGTAGCTCCTATCTTATCTGATGAAGGAGCCTTTTATTCTGTTATGAATTAATATTGAATTAATCTTTTAATAATTATATGATATATATGAGCTTTCATGCATAATTAATTGGATGTATTGTTTCTGTAATAAAGACTAATTAGGCTTAACTAAAACCCTTACAGAAGTATCGTCCCTTAAAAAAAAAACCACAAAATTTCGTTGCTTTACAGCTTCCCGTCCCCTTTGTTCTTTTTCATCGGGCTTTTACACTTTTTAAATCTACAAACACCTTAATTTGCAATAAATTCATCAGTAAATTAGGGGGGAAGAGGGGGGAATCGTACGGCACTGAGTTTGATTACTCCAAATTTATTTACTCTTTTTTAGGTGTATTGTAAAACGATAAACTAACCAAACTAAAATGCATCTCCACAATTTCTTGTAGCCAGCTTTACCGCTTAATTTTTTTTACACGTATTTTACCCCTCTCCCCCTCCATGCACGCCATTCCGCCATGCAGTCTTCCACACAATTCAGCGTTATTTAAGGCTAAAGAATCGCTGACGTAATTCCGATTTTGCTCCCCCCCCCCCCTTTCCGTCCAAATATGTTTTTTTTTCGTGGTCATAAACGGAACCTTGACTGACGAAAACAAGGCTAACAGGAAGTCGTAGAAATTTCCGTTCCTCTAATATCTTGCTCGAATTTCTGTCTGTCGTACTATTTCAAGTGCGGCAGATGGATACACATCTAGACATACGCTAGTGTGTCGCGCCAAGTAATGCAACAAACATAACATCAATTCAGTTGTCGGGGACGTAAACCATTGTTGCGCGACGCCGTAGCGAAATGTCTTACACCATGTCATGAAGCAGAGTTGAGCACATTTCAGATACTTGGGGAAAAATAATAATGTGGCACAAAACCTTAAAATTAAAAGTACATTCCTCCCACCGCCATTTTTCTCGATCCTCCACATCAAGTACGGCCCCAAAGGTCTATTTACTTACCATTAGTCAATCTCTTGGTAAAAATCCGTTTTAAAATGTGGCATCTAGGAGATTTTCTGTTGAATAATTAATTGTTAACTATATTTACTGTATCCTACACATATATGATCCTTTGCGCACCTACAATGACCTTGAAGTTCCATCTGTGTGTTCCCATGTACTAATTTTAGAGAATAATTATAATATACTAGCCTAACAAATTATAGAGTGTGATTTTAAAATAAGAAAATCATTCCGGTTTGTGTCGACTCATTTTTTAAGTTGATGATTTTTCATGTACTAGAGACAGTAGCACCGTTCGTTGCTGTGGAGAACGCAGCTACTGTCTCAGTTGACCTTGCAGGTGATAAATGCGCAGATGGCGATCTGCACGTGGCTGTTATAAAACAGGCGGAATGTTATAAGGCAGACAGGGTGTCCCTTTAAATTGTGGTAAAATGGAGAGCAATGACCCACCTGACAAAAATTAACTTGTGTAGGAATGTCAGCTACGCGGCTTCAATGCAAAATTTGACCCTGAATAACGTTGCGAATGTGTTACTAATTTCTAGTTTCTATACTTCTAGTTTCTAGTCCCTCATCCCCATGTTCCATAGGGAGATTAATCATTATTCACCGGTACCGAGATAGTGGAAGGCTTTCAGCTATGCAATTTTACGAAGGGCTGCAGCACGATACGAACTGCATACCTTTTCTGGTTTACAGCCTGGGGGCGTTGTTCGGAGGGCGCGTAATTACGGAAGTATTGTTATAACCATTGTTACTATTGTCGGCATCATCTCTGATTGGATGGCCAAACTTCGGACAATAACAATGTGTATACTGATTGATTGATTTATTCATAGGAGAGCTCTACATGGGCTTAACCACAGAAATGTGTGTCTACGTCCAATTCTCGAAAACAAACAATGTCAAAATAAAGCCAAAAGCTGGTAAAGAGGCCACCAAGTTAAGAATACTGCGGCCTCACAAAGGAGTGATATGAACTAAATAAAAATAAATTATAAAGATTAAAACAAACCAAAAACTGGTAAAGAGACGACTAAGTTGAGAATGGTTAGGCCTCTCAAAGAAGTGATATGAAATTAAAATATTGGAATAATGGCCACTCAAGCTATTGTTGACGTGGCACTTTATTCAGGCTAATTGAGCTGTGTCTATTACACAATTAATTATTATGTCAAAAACCAAAGCAGGTAAAAGGGACCGCCATGTTCCAAATGGTTCGGCCCTTCAAAGGAATGATATCAACACACCAAAACATTCACCAAGTTAATTGCACCGTGTAATACTTTGCAAGTTAAATGAAAACTTGAACATTGCTACTGAAAGTAGCGTTGTTCTAGTTTCATTTAACCTTCGAATTATTGGTCGGTGTGATTAACTTAGCGATTGTTTTGGTGTGTTGATATCACTCCTTTGAAGGGCCGAATCATTCGGTACTTGACAGTCCCTTTTACCTGTTTTTGTTTTTGATAAATTACCACTTTTTTATTAATTGTGTGTTAGACTCAGCTCAATTAGCATGAATAAAGTGTAATGTTCTATTCCAGTGACCATTTGACTAGAATAAACATTATCGTTTAGGATGGCATAAGGGCAAACAATTGTATAAAACACTAATCAAGTATAAAATAGGTAGGCTAAATAATAAGCAAACATCCAATTATACTGGGCCTTTAATCAACACTCCGCTGTACACAATATTGACCCCACATATGGCCAATTAAATCAGTGACAGATTATTATGATTTGATTGTATGATTACAATTATCGGCAAGGAGTCGAATGAATGGCATTACGGATTAAGTCGAGCGGTAAACCTAATCATTATGGTATTCTCTGAGTTAAATTAAGGGAAACTCGGGTTAATTTAGCAGCGTACAGATTGGTACTAGTTAAGCATAAACAACGTTAGCTATCGCTAATCACTCAGAATACTTAGCTCATAATAGACGCTTGAGTGCGGCCATGGGCCCACGGGTCAGCTTGGGTGGAGAAGCCTCGTCGCTAACCCGGCACGGAAATCTGCCTGGCGTACTTCTGGATTGAACCTTCGGAATTTGACTGGCGTGAACTTGTTAGCGACTGTTAAGCTGCTGGTTATCGGATGATCTCTTGCATTCCGAGGTTCGGTTTAAATACTGTGGCGTTATCGGCCATGATCAATCCATTGTAGTATTGATTTATTACCGAAATGCTAAATATAGTAACATTTGGACAGCTTGGGCCCTTATCATCAATTGGGACCTCTCCGCCTGTCAATCATTCTATTGTTGCGTTCGGGTTCATTAATTGTTCCCCGTACGCAGCACTTTGAAGGTATATGCCGCCATCCTGTGTGGGAGGGACTTATTGTTATTCCACGAAGTGATCGATCATGAGCTGCGATCTTATCGTAATTAAATCTAGTTCTAGAAAGTCATTTAGGTTCTACGAAATTGTCGTAAATAATGTCAGCTGGTAATGCCATCCTTTAAACTCTAACAATAGGTATAATTACACTTGTTCAGTCTCAAATGATCTTGCCGCCTCTCAGTCGTCTTTGAAGAAGGACTCCCAATTATAATTGCTATCTGGAGTCGTTTTGATCTATCCGAATAAATACTCGGCTCATGCATTTAATAAATGTATGATATTATGCAATTATGCATTCAATTAATTAATTGTATTGTTTCTGTTACGAATATTAATTAAGCCATTATTAATTTCCCTACATAATCCCTGTTTATTCTAAAATCATGGTACCTTTTTAGTGGTTCCTTATTTTAGCTTCCAAACCCAGTTCATTGATAACAGAAACTGCTTTACATAATTAAGCAAGAATTTCGTATTTACCGGCGGCCCAAAGTTAATTGCCGTGTGACTAGGAAAAACGCACCTTTCTTTGAGGTAAAAAAACAACCTTCACAGAAATCAGGGCAATAATTATGTACAGCAAGATTAAATTGCTTCATTAATTACACAATACTAGTCTGGGTGGAATTGAAATAAAATATTGTATGGCTTAAGTGCATGCAAGACTCAAGAGCTCATTCTCCATGTTACTGAACACAATTTAACAAAATCAACTTTGTTGCTGTTGATCTGAAACAAATGATGTTTCACTTTCTCTGGCTGGCCACATGGGTTTGTTTATCCGTCTTGCTTTCCACGAGGGAGGCGTGGCACTTTCCCATATCGTGTTGTGCTCTTACGTTCCACCTCGAGTTGGCCACTGGTCCGGCCAAGGTCATTCAAGGCTGAGTGGGTTTTCTCTACCCTCGGTAATTACGTTGCCAACTATTTGGCCTACTTTTCTGCTCTAGCTGGGGGAATGAAGAAAACACAACCGTTACTAGCCATGTTTTGTCAACTTTCAACATTCTCCCTTTGAAATCTCGTTTCTTGCCTCTTCACATTTGGAAAAAAAGTCAGTTCTTATAGCCAAACGTGACTTTGATTTGCTCTCGTGGGCAAATTAATAATTAATAAAATATGGAATATCCATGGTTCGATTCGAACAATACTATTTGACATTGTCAAATTTAAATATTTTCCTGTAGTACCAATAGCAACGAGATTTCATCGGAGTACACAGTTTTCATAAATAATAAAATATCATATGCAAACTACATACATGAGTCGCCCAGAAATTGTATGTTTCTGAATATCTCACTTGTTTGGTCTCGTATTGGGACTCAAACTGGCGACCAAGTTATCAAAATCGGTTTCATCATGCTTTTTTACTTATTTAGTAATATTTTCATGCTACATAGTAACAAAATAAGCATTTGAACAAGGGAGGGGTCAGGATACCTGTTTTGTTACCCCGTTAAGTCGTATTCGCTTAACCCCTTAATGTAGGTGTTATTTACTGCTATTCCCAATGAAAATTTTTACGATTGTGTGCTTATTGCGTACTTAATATTGAAATTATTTTCACATACTCCACGTTTTGGTGGTATTTTTGTTAGTGTCTGCATTTGACTCTACGTTTCATTTATTCGAAACAACATATCGAGTACTGCAACTCATTCATACATGCGGTTCAGTTGATGTGGTGTGTAAAATATTTTACGTGTTTATCTGTATTTGTTTCACCCATTTTGACTACTACGAGACAGTTTAGACTAACCCGTGGGGAAAGCCGTCAATCGTAGCTTATTAAGAAACATGTGTATTCATGTTTGTCTGTTTTCCCTTTTGACTACCAAGCGACAGTTCAAACCGACCAATACGGAAAGCCGTCTATCATTGCATTTTAAGAACCTTGTTCATGTATATGCGTGTCATTTTGACTACATGCTCAGGTCGAACTTAACAGTAAGGTTCCGCCAGCAAACATGAATTTAAAAAAATTATTGCGTTGCCTAACAATAAATATGTTATACCGCCAGCATTGTGATCTGTACAATTCTCGACCCTGATGTCGTGCGATGCTCTAGCGACTCGTATTCGTTACTAGAGTGCTTGTTATAGAGTGATTTGTCTGTAAGGCAATTACCTTGAAAACGAGCTCCTTTGCCTGGAAAAAAACCGTTTTATGCCATGTGCTACCTACATTGGTCCTCCTGAACGTAAGCGACCAATACACAGGCGTATTTAGAAGACTGGAATTCTAAAATTCCAGAAGCCTACGATTTAAATTTTAAATCGAATCGCAGCAATCATATAACATTTTTTTTTTCATTTATGCTGCTTTATTACATATTTTTTGTTTCTAATTCCGGTTTGCACTAATCTGCCGTACTGGCAGTGTTACATCTAAGCGTTGCGAATGCAGACTGTTTTACTTAGAAAATGCAAGGCACCCGTGAAATTCCTGGTATCTAAGCGTTGCATGGCAAGCTGTTCAGCTTAGAATATGCATGGTATGCGGAAAAATTTTTTTCCGGTATCTAAGCGTTGTATTTACAAACTGTTTAACTTAGAAATAGCACGGCATCCGTAACATACGGGTATCTTAGCGTTGCTAACGCAAGCTGTTTAACTTAAAAGTTGCGCGGCATCCGTAAAAATTTTTCCCGAGAACCTAAGCGTTGCATGGCAAACTGTTTAACTTAGATTAATGCATGCTTCCGTAAAATCAGCGGTCACTAAGTGTTGCATGGCAAACTGTTTAACTTAGCTTATGCCTGCTTACTTTAATTTTGAATATCTTGTTCAGAGCGATGTTGCATCGCTTATAAGGTGACTAGCACCGGAAGTCAAAACAAACTACATTTTTTTTTTCAATTAATGGGACGGATTCCGTCGGACTTCCATGTCACTGAGTGACGGTGTAACTACAGTACTGGTTACCCTGGGCAAATCAATAATACAAGTTGGCCAGACTCCATCATTGATTCGCTAGGTTATAAGTCTGCAATTACAACACTAAGTTCACATGCGGTTGTTGCCAACCAGGAAACAGTAGCTTCCAGCAAACGGTAGATCTTTCAAGGTGTTCACTACCACCTGAATAAACGTGTGTAATCTGTCCCTTAGGAACTTACATGTGAGGCACTTCGAACTTGTGTAACCGTCAATTTGAAGTTACGTCTGGATTCCAGATCTTAAGCGTACCTCACTTCTAATTAAGTTGGATTCACATAGCGAATCATATTACGTAATTAACGTTACTTGCACTTTACCATAGGTAGCAGCAGTATGTTTACACGTTAGCAACTTTACAATTTGTAAAAGGAATAGTTTCCTAGATTAATAACTTTACCATGGGTAACAGGAATATTTTCCAAAGTAACAAGCTTCACCATAGGCAATAGCAATGTGGTTTATTTATTTTTTCGAATTGATAAGTTTTGCACTGAGCAACAGGAATGTTTTCCAAGTTAACTGAGCTTTACAATGAGTAAAAGGAATGTTTTCCAAGTTAACTGAGCTTTAAAATGAGTAAAAGGAATATTTTCCGAGTTAACTAAGCTTTACAATGAGTAAAAAGGAATGTTTTACGAGTTACTGAGCTTTACAATGAGTAAAAAGGAATGTTTTCCTAGTTAACTGAGCTTTACAATGAGTAAAAAGGAATGTTTTCCGAGTTAACTGAGCTTTACAATGAGTAAAAAGGAATGTTTTCCAAGCAATAAGTTAATATGTATTTCCCCATTAACTTAAGAAATTTCACATTTTGAAGTTTGCATAGCAAGTGTCAACTAATTTATGAGTGTCGTGGCAAGGAGGGGTGGGGTGCATAATTTACACAGATGTTTTCACCACAAGGCTAGGAATTTCACTTATCTCTTTATTCATTAATCCTGGATCATGATGGAATGATCCCTGTTCTATGATTCAGCCTCTTTTCTCCATTTATCTGCCATCCTGACACTTTACCACAATTCACTGTATGTTGCACATTTTTCTGAAAATACATGAATTTGAACTGCATCAGTTATGTTACATTCACACATATTTTAGTTTTATCTGAAAGCATGTCACAATTATTTACACTTTTGTGTATGTTTTTGTGACCTTATACATGAATTAAATGATTTTATTTCATAGAATAATGTTTCAGGATTTTCTTTTCTTGATTTAAAAGAAAGTTCTGTATTTTCCCACTATAGAGTGAGTTCGCTAAATTTAGCATCTTGGGTGGGTAGCAACTGTTGCCATGGTCAAGGGTGAGTCGTCCTGACCTATTTTGACCATCCCTTTCACTTGCTGATGCTTGCCCTTGAACATAAACACTCTCTCTGCTGAGGGAAGGGGGTAGGCAATAATGAAAGTGGTCGGTGGGTTGAAAGGGTTGGGGGTACGGCTCTGGGCCATGCTGGCTTGATCTGACCTCAAAATGCGGCCTGGTCGAGGCCATGTAAACAATAGCTGATGGTCACCATATGAACAGAGGGGGTGAGCTAGGTCCCTAGGAAAAGAGACGGCCCCTTTTCATGATGTCAAGCCTGAACATTGGTTTTGCCAATGTTCGTTTTTGGGTCACAATATTTCGGACCTGGGAAAATTCGGCGATTTTTCCCGCACACGAAGTTGTGTACTTCCATCCGACAGTTCTTTTCCGTTTTTGCTCTTTCGAATATCGCTTGCCATGGATCCCCCACATAAGAAACGCAGGACAACGCCAAAAGAGGAGCGGAGCGCGGTGGGGAACCTGCCTCGGTACGTAAAGGACTTTTTACGTCTGCTGTCCGTGAACTTGTTGTTGTTCTCAATCTGTATGGACCATTATTTCCACTGTGAAAGGACTCCGTCCTTGTTTGAGGAGTGTCCCCACCGGACCGCCGACGAGGTGCCCTTTTCCCCCATTCTACCCAGTGAGGATCCGCTGGATTATGTGCTCCGGCTCTTCTCTATGGAGCTAATCCTAGAGAATCGGGGGCAGAACATTTTGGTGGACGGCGCCCCTCCAGAGGAGACTCCATTGGCTCAACAGATGAGATTAAGCGGGCATTTTCTCCAGTGTAGCCCTTTAACTGCTCGGCAGTGTAGCTGCCGGTATTTAACGTATCCTCCGTTTCCTCAGGATACGGAACAGTTTTCTACCTATTTCTGGCGGGCGGCAAATGCGGAGAACACTTTCTTCATGCAAATGAATAATAGCCCAGCAATAGCCCAGTTTAACACCGCCGCCCGTCAGATGGGAGATGCCCCCGTACCCGACGGACGTCTTGATGATATCGCTTCCATGTTGCATGACTATCTGCCGGAAGGTTTTCCGCCGCTTCCGGACCTCGCCCGCATTTATCACATTCAAGATCCTGATGACATCGATGCGGGAGCCTCCGGCAGCGGCATCCAACAGTGCCGTCGCCCTGGCCTTTGCCGAGATGACTGCCCTGTTTGTCATAACGGACAATATGGTAAGAAATTTTCCTATTTATTATTTTAATGAATTTTCTATCAATTTTCATCATGTGATGTTAAATTTTAACTTTTATTCACATGTTGGTTAGTAAATATTACTTTTTGATTTACTGGAAGTGGAAATGATAGTATCAGATTTGTTTATGCAAAACATTTCCTGTTAAACAACTTCCAGAAGCTTATTTAAATCTTTATCGCAATAATATGCGATTTAAGCTTAATTATTGACTGTAATGAGTCTTTAAAAAAATCCAATGCGATATGTGCATCTGAAAATACATTATTGCTTCTTGAGCAAGAAAATATGTCGTTTTCGACAAGTACTTATTTTTTCTAAAAGTGTTTCAATTTTAATTCAATGGTTCTCAAAAGTAAAACTGGGTTACTTTAAAGAAAATGCTTATTTTCAAGTTTGCTAGGTATAGGCACTATGAATTATAGGCCTTTAGGTAAGTTACATTTACACGAAATGGTATAAAATCAATTTCTATTTATTTATATGTTGTTTTATTAACAACGTGGTGCTAATTTATTTGAAGCACTGAATAGGAATTTCTACGAACTGGTTTTAAAATAAATGAACTGCAATTTTCGTTTCATGATCCATTTCCTTATGGATGTGAAATGCAAACATTGCTTACTATTAGTAATAATTTTAATTTTATAATTCATATCCTTATGGATGTAAAATTAAACTGTATAGCATAGCTATGAATAGTTCGTTCAACTTCCGTTTCATACTAGTTTGATAATTCATGCCTTTAAAATAATTAAAGTAGCATCTGCTTAGGACCTTCATTTTTTTTTTCTTAAATTTAAGAAATGAATGGCCTTAATTACTGTTTATATTCTCTATTCGTGAAAGGGAATCCGTGCCATGTGGTGATGTTATTATTTATTTGTATAATAACTTTACTTTGGCTAGGTAGTCCGAACTAATTTTATGAACTGGACTCCTATATAGCCTATGATTTATTTATGTGGCACCGTTTCCGTTTCAAGAATAACATGTAATCTAGAATGACTAGAGTGTGAGTGAAATGCAAGTTCTGAAAATATTCAGAAGGAGGGGAGAGGGGTGTGATCTTTTTTAAATCTTAGTCAATGTGTTTACCGTACGAGTTTGCATAGTACATATAAGATTAAAATGACATAAACATTAATTTTGAATGTCCGGTAACCATCTGGTAAATATTGGAAATGTATCTTTACAAAATCCTTGGTTTTGAACTTTTAGCCGCAATGAGCGCGGCAGCGCAAACTAAGCGCTAAAGTGGATTAGGCTCTCTGCGCGTAGGAAAATTAAATATACGCTGTGCGTTCGAACACTAAATGATGAATTTAAGGAATGGTAGTAACTTATAGTCTTAAGAAATTGAATATTCTGTTCTTTTATTCTTAAGTATTAAAATCTTTTGACTGGGGGTGGGGGGGGGGGTAGTATCACTCACGAAGCTGTCGTGCTGTTATAACTATCATGTCGGGAAGGAACATGTTCCAGTTGTATTCAAATGCTTGAACATCCTATTCGCGTATACCATTTTACAGTGATTTCCCTCCATATTGTTTTTATGAACGTGAGAGAAATTAAGGTAACAGCACGTATCGCTATATGCAAGAATGTATACTTACATTGAACTAATTTACATGTCAATTTCACATGCATTCATAATTTTATGAATTAGATTTTAATCTTTGTCGTTCAATTTTCTTTATTTTAAGATGATCCAGATAGCAACAGCGGCGCCGAGTAGCGCCGTTGCCGTCACCGTTCTCGACTGCCCGCTACAATATAAGCGGCGCGGTCGAGTACGACATTGCCCGCCCTGTTTACAGGACTGTAAATATTTGTATATTTTAATTTTGTTTTCATTTTGATTTTTTTTTCTATCATCTTATTGTGGTTAAGGGAATTGTCATGTTCTATATGATCATAGATCTCTGAAAGTTCTACCAAATTAAATTTTCTTATTAATTTCTTAACTTTCTACATGAAATTTTAAATTCTAGTCAAAATTAAATTTCCCTGTTCGTAAGGTTTCTTACGCATTTCCTCGTGGCCAAGTATTAAATTCATACTTCTTAAATCTGTGATCGTACAATGTTTTATATGTACTCATTTCAATCCTTTTATTTCAGGAATTATTTCATGTTTTGTACATAGTCAATGTTCAATTGTTTTATTATTTTATTGTTTGAGTATTTCTTCATTTATGTTGCAATTTTATTGTATTGTACCAGAATCCTGGAGTTATTTGTATGTTGTGTATATTTATTTTAATTTGATATGTTTTGCAACATTATTTTATTTTACTTATTTTTCGTAACCGTGACTTACCGTAAAGATTTTAATTTTACGTCCAAATTGTTTTCGGTTACTAATATTTTCTTTTCTTGATTTAGCTTTCTTAGTCAAAATTAATAAATTCAATTTTCTTAAATTTCGACCACTTTTAATAATTTTAATTTTCTTGAATTTTCTTTCATCTGATAAATTTTATTTCAAATTGTCCTTCTACTGTAACTTATGGTTACGACATGATTGTGATTTTACATTTTACTTTATGATTTTCCATGTCTTTCTGTCGCAAATTTTTCGTTTAACATGCTTGTAAATTTTCTATTTCAATTAACCTTATGTTAGTTATTTTTTTTCTGTGAATTGTTACGTTTTGTAAATACTTTCATGTTCATTTTTTTTTCATTACTTGCTTATTTTATGTTGTAAATACTTATTGATCTACGTTTGTGTATTCCATGTTTATACGTGTTTACGTATATTTTTTCGTATTATTTGTTTGTACATATATTTTCGCATTTTATAAATGATAGTATTTTCTTAAACAATCTACGAGTTTCCGTCTCAAAAGTTATTTTACATTACATCCTGAAACATAATAGGCTTAGCTATTTTCATGTATTTATACGATGTAAACATGTTCAGTATCATGCACTGTGAGAATCGAAACTGCGTAGGTAACTGGTCTAACAATCATGCGTTGGTTTCGGAAAGGAACGCTCCTTCACGGTGACGCCATGTTTTCTTTGTTCTCCGTTGGATACGCAAAGAATTACTCATCCTCAACGTTTGCCTCTTCCAACTGCCGACGCAGCCTTATTTCTGGGGTAGTTTTACTGCTACGGGTATTATAACCATGCGTAGAACCAAGCATTCTTTGTTTATTAAGTTCGTAATCTATTTTACGGTATTTATTTTGTAAATAAGCGGCCGATGTTGGCTCAACGCGTTTGCGTTTCTTGGTTAGGCTCGTTTCTGAACCGCTAGCTGCATCGTCAGGCTCGGAAGGCGTAAACGTTGGTGGTTGAATCTCCGATAAATGGTCTGTCGGATCTTCCAAAAGTTTTGCTATGTATTGTTGTAATTTTATTTCAGCTTCCGTCAAGGTACCGTTAAGTTGCTCTGATAAATCCAAATCGGTAGGTCTGTTAAAAGGAACAGGTTGGTTATTCGTTCTTAGGAACCATGGTCTTAGATTGTTCACATGTGCGCGAACGACTTTTAATGGATCCATAAAGTGTACAATACGAACGATAACATCATTTACAAATTCCATTACTCTGAACGGACCCGTCCATGCTCGTAATAATATCTGAGAAATTTATTTAATCGATAAAAAGTCGCTTAATAATACGTAATCGTCCACCATGTAGTGGTACGGACGTGCAGTGCGATCATAAAAGTTTTGTCGTCTCTTAACTGCTTTCCAAGTATGCGCTCGAGCAACTTCAAATGCTGCTTGTAGTCTACTCTCTAGACGTACTATAGTGTCATCACTATCATAGCAGATTCGTGGTGGTTCGAAAGTTAATGCACTAGGCAATCTAAATTCTAAACCATGATGTAAATAGTGTGAGCTAATTAGCGTAGTTGAATTAGGACACGCATTTAGCGATATAGTTACGAATTCTAAATACTCGCACCAATTTTCTGGACAACTTGCAGAAATTTTACGCAATCTGTCTCTATTCTCTTATTTGCGGCTTCTACCGTTCCTCCTACCCACGATGTGTTAGGAGTGAAGTTTATCTGTTTAATATTGAACAAATTTACAATCTTGCCACAATAGCATTGTTTATCTCACTCCCGTTGTCTCCGCGCAATTGCACTGGTGCTCCAAATCTAGCTATGAGGTGAGAAAACAACTTATTTGCTATTGTTTCTGCTTTCTTATCGGGAATTCCGACTGCAATTACGTAACGACTGAAGTCGTCAATTAACGTCATTATGTAGACGTTCCCGTGAACGCTTTTATTCAAGGGTACAATGAGATCCAAGCTCCATGAATGACCTGGTCTCTGTAGGGGTTGATAGGCTCTTAGCTTAGCCTTTAGTGGCTTGTTAGGCCTAACGTAAGCTTGACATATTTCACAAGTTTTAACGTAATGTGCGATATCGTCCATCATTTTAGGCCAATAGCAATATAGCTCTATTAATTCTCTAGTTTTAGTGGCTCCGCGATGTCCGGCGCCAGGTGTGGAATGGTAATCCCGGATACAATATGTCCGTAGAGATTTTGGTATACACATCTGTGCTAGATTGTGCATACGACCTTTGTTTCGGTCTGCTAGTCAAATTCTGTATAGAATTCCGTCATAATATTTATAAAAGATGTTTCGCTTGTTATATGCGTCGATCAGATCTTCAGATGACTGATCTTTAAGTCGTTTGATTATTTGGCCTAAGAATGGATCGTTTCGTTGCTCCGCCGCTAGGTGTTGTCGCGTCCCGTCAGGAAACTGACTACCCAACACAGCGACTGGTATCTCTGTTCGAGATAGCGCATCGGAAACCGCTAGAAGTCGGCCCGACTTGTGACGTAAGATGAATTCATATTCCCTGAGTTGAAGTAAGATTCTTTCTAATTTGGGGGAGAGGGTGGAGGCACAATAAAGATAGCAAATTGCTAAATGATAAGTGGTTAAGAAAAACATCTTACCAAGTAAATAGCAACGAAATGAATCTATACAATGTATAATCGCTAGAATTTCCCTTGTAGTAGTTGTTTCCTTCCGTTCCGCCTCAGTGAGGGTTCGGGAAGTGTAGGCAAACGGATAGTTTATACCTCCGTGATATTGAGTTAAACAACCTCCGATCGCTACTTCACTGGCGTCGGTTTCAAGGAAAAAGGGTTTAGAAAAATCTGGGTACTTAGGCGTTGCAGCTTTTATCATAGCTCGCTTAAGTTCTTGAAATGCCCTTTCTTCATTTTCGCCCCACAGAAATTTACAGTTTTTCCGTGTTAGTCTGGACAAAATTTGTGACATTTCGGCAAATGAAGGAATGTGTTGCCTATAGAAATTTACCATACCTAAGAATGAACGGACTTGCTTAGATGTCTTAGGCGTAGGATAATGTTGCATAGCCTTTGTTTTATCGCTATCGGGTTGTATCCCGTTTTCGTCTAGCACAAAGCCTAGGAATTTAACCTTTTTGCGTGCAAATTCGCACTTTTCAATGCTGAGTTTCAGTCCTGAACGAGCGACTAATTCTAGTGCTCGATTCACATGACTGATGTGAGTTTTAAGATCTGGACTACTCAGAAGACAATCGTCAAGATAGACGGTACAATAGGCTCCTAGCACGTCTGCAAATATTTGTTGTGCAAAAATTGGAAGTGCGCAGGCGCAGTTTTAAGGCCCATTGGGAGCCGGTTGAAGAAATAGGTCTTAGAATTTGCAGAGAAACACGTCTTAGGTTTAGCTGATTCCGCTAATTTAAGTAGATAAAATCCAAACTTAAAGTCTAAGCGTGTAAAATATTTAGCTCCGCTAAGGTGAGCCATACTTTCTGTCACAGTAGGTATTGGAACACTTACACTTTCAACGACAGAATTCAACCCGCGTAAATCTACGACTACGCGATAACCAGTTGGCCTTCTCTTTATCATTAGACAAAGAGATAACCATCCTGATTTTCCTTCTTGAATTATTCCTACTCTCTGCATTTCGTCAATATATTTATCCAATAATTCACGTTGGTGAAATGGAACTCGGTACATTTTAGAACTTACTGGTTGTGACTCGCCAGTATCTATAGAAACTTCGTAATCTTCATAACATCATAAGTAAAAATCGTTTTTAGAAAATGAATCTTGATGATTTCTAAGCATATCTAAAAGTTCTCCCGTTTCCTCCTTGTTTAAATCTGGAAACGTGAACCTATGTTTTAAAATTTCCCATTCCGCATCGAGCTCTGCCTTGGATTTCGGCTTGGGAGCGTCAGTTAGGCTACCAACTGGCACCTCCGATGAGCTTTCACTCGGTTTGGATTGGTTTTGAGAAGTCTCGATAGGACTTGAGACTTGCGATACCTCGATGGTACTTGTGGTTTGAGATTTCTCGATGGGACTTGAGGTGGGCAAATTTGAATTTGACGAAACTAAGGAAGCGTCATCCTCGTACTCGATAATAGCTGTCGTGTACGTACCTAGGATAGAACCCGCCTTTAGTTCTACGCCAAATCCATTAAGATTTATACACATAACTGGAATAATACCTGTGGTAGTTGTGTTAACAAGACTGTGAGCAAGATATACAGGAAATTCGCCGGTTTCAGGGTGACTCCTGTCAGTATTTCTGGATACGGAAAATGTAAATTTTCCGTTATTCTACTCTCACAATTTGCTGGAATCATTTCATCTCTTAACAAAGATACAGTAACATCTATTAAATGTTGTTTTAGGTGTACAATTCCATGTAGATTTAGGATTATCATCAGTTTCTACATCTGTAACTACGTTAAGTGATGCTACGTAAATGTAATTGGGTTTATAAAATTCCCTGTTTATTATTTCCTTATTTTGGTTATAGGCTACATGAGCCTACATGAGCCTATAGGCTACATGAGCTGGTGTAGACGACATTTGAAGTTTTAAATCGCCTATAGTTAAGACGTTATCTGGGCAATTTAATGCTAACGAATCTGATTTATTTGACATGAAATCGTATCCTAATAGTACTGAAATGTTACCAAAGGAACCACCAGGAACGATAATAAACTCTTGATTTCTAGAAAATTCACACTTTTCTACAGTTGTTACTATTTTCCTATCAGTTTTAATCTGATGATTTCCGACCCCAACCAAGTTAACAGGTGTAGTCATTGGAATTAAATGGCATTTAACTCTAAAATCCTTAAGCATGCGTTGTGCTGCTGTGTTCGTAATTAACGAAAATGAAGAACCTGTGTCTAACAAACAGATTTCTAGCCTATTACCAACGTCAAACACTAAGTGTGGACGTGAATATTTAACCTTAGTTTTATTTAAAACTGTGTTCACTTGAACGTTATCAGCGTTAAGCGCTGTTTGCTCCGAGTCGAGCGGTGCCTCTCGTTGCTGCTCCGACTCGAGGCTAGTATCAACCTCTGACGCTAGATGGTGCAGCTTGTACCATCTGTTGCCCGGTTGAGCGGAAATGCCCTTGAGCAAGTTTCCTCGCTCTCCCAACGATGAGTGTTTCGCTGGTGACGCATTTGGGTAGGCAACATTCTTGCTGTCCCAAAAAGTTAAGCAGATTGTAGGCTCAAACGTTTCTACAACTGTTGGAATTCTAATTTTCCAATCTTTCTGCGTTACTGGTGAAATACCGATAGATGTGCCCGAAGGCATGCTAACTCCATCCTTATAAAATGAATCATCTGAATGTTTAAACTGAACTGTGCGTTCGTGACCTAATAAAGCAATAACTATCGGCTTTTTAGTATCAACTGGGTTTAATTCAGTATGAAAATTTGTAGAATCTAAACCATCTTCGAATAGAGTTACTACTACTGAATCACAAGTTAAATCATATTTATCGCTAACTGTGTTTAAAGCATTTGTAATTTCATTTACGAGATTTTTATTACTCTCTATAGACCTCGCTACATATTTTGATGGAATTTTGCCAAAATATGATGCTAAACGTGGTAAGGCTAGCGTGCGATCTGGCAAAGCAAGTTTTTGCTGGTGCCATTCTACGTTTGAGTACAAATCTAGCATTAATTTATTAGCAATTTCTTCTGAAAATAATGAAACGCATTTTACGTTTAAAGAATGAGTATTATTTATCTCATTAGTTTGATTAACAGGAGTTTGAGCTTGAACTGAGCTGACGTGTGGATTTTGATCGTCATTATTGCTCTGTTCTGACTGATTTAAGTTTAGTTCTGAATCCCTGTTCACATTCAGACTACTAGCTCGTTTTTTGAATTGTAACTACTTTGACATGAGTCATTGGGCTCATTTACGTCTGTAGCGTGTTGTGGAACACGGTTTTGGCTGTTGTTATTTTGTCGTTGCTGATTTTGGTTCTGATTTTGATTTTGATTTCTATTTTGGTTTTGGTTCTTCCTGTAATTATTATTATTATTACCGGAATTTTGATTTTGTTGCCCATTATTGTAACCATTGTTACCGTTATTGCTAGTGTTAGTTTGGAATGCATATGGGTTATTTTTCCTGTTGAACTGAATAGAATCCCTATTGTCAAAACCAGAAAAATAATTTCCGCGTTTACCACGGTTATTTCCCCTGTAACGGTTACCTCCGCGACCGTTTCTATTGTTAAATTTATTTGTTGGAAATCCTCCTTCTTGTTTAGATTTGTCCCAACGTTGTCGTACTGTGTGTAAGTTTTCGTCTTTTGTACGACATTCTCGTTTTAGATGCCCTGGGGCTGAACAACAGTAGCAGATTTTACCTTGGTTTGCGTTAGTGTTAACTGCGCTAACTTTAGCTTCAACATTTTTAGGTTTAGCATTGCTAAGCTTAGTTATGCCTTTCTCTAAGGAATTCATTTTATCTAACATTGTGCCAAAAGCTAAAGTGTTAACCTCCGTATTAGAAAGTTGTTTTGTGCCCGATTTATCTAAGTTACGATCATTTTCATCGCCTTGATATCCAGCTAAAACTGAACGTTTATAAATGGCTGAGTTATACGTATCCCTGAACGTAGTATGCATTTGTGATGTTACATGAGTTTCAATTTCCCGTGGCATGGCGTGTAAAAATACTGAACGCGTACCATCATCCTTAGCTAGTTTAAAAGCTCGCTGTGCATCCGAATCGGAAGGTTTAACTCTCCAAAGTTGTGAAGCCATTTTCTCTAGCCTGGCAGCGAAAAGTTCGATAGTTTCTCCCTGTTTGAGTCGCGCCATGTGGAACGACGTAGGTGTGACGATTTCACCTCCGCAAACAAACCTATCGACTAAAATTTCTTTAAAGCTGTCCCAGTTTCGGGAAGTTGCTATATGCGGATTCATGGCTAAATAAATTGCAACTGGCCCTGTACATTTACTACATGCAGCTGAAATTAGTTCTGAATCCTGTAGTGAAGGATCTTTTGTACGCAAATTTTTGACCATTAATGCAAAAGCGAAAATGTCTAGTGAGTCATCCCCTGCAAAAAGAAGGATAGCCTTCTTGGCTGCTCGTAATTCTGCCCAAAGTCTAGATTTAGTTTGTGAATCTCTAGTTTGAATAGTTTTTAACACTTCTAAATGATTATCAGTTACTGCCTTAAGATTATCACTATTTGATTGCAAGCATACTGCTAAAGTATGATCTAAAATCTTTTGAAGGCGAGATTAATCCATTGAATCACCCTGTCGTCTGCTACTAGGGTTAGGGGTTAAATTTAGTGGAGTTTGATTTCCATCTGAAATTTGGGAATTTATTACTACATTTGGAGTAATAGGAACATCGGAATGATTCGACATTTGCGAATTTATTGGCACTTGAATATTAAGCGGTGTATGAGCGCTTGTTTGCATTTGCAAGGTAGGCATAGTTGGTGTTAAGTTTGGTGTTACCCGATTATGCTGTGGCGTTATTAAATTTAACGGCACTGTTTGGGTTAATGGCGTAGTTTGATTCAACGGCACATTATGATTTAATGAAACATTTCCATTTAGTGGCAAATTATGGCTGAATGGCACATTTTGGTTAGCGTGCACCTGATTATTTGGTGGCACTTGATTATTTAATTGTACCTGAGTACTAAGTGGTACCTGGGAATTTGAAGGTACTTGATTTGCACGTTTATTACGTGGAGATCTAGATCTAGTTCGATCTTTAGTTTTACCCTTATTTTGAGTTGAGCGATTAGCTGAGCGAGATTGAACTCGTTTGGGAGGAGGCAAATTTACTGCATCATCGATCTCGTCGATGGTATCAGAATACTCTGATTCTGTATCCGATTCATTTTGAGTAGTATTAGTATTTTCTAAATTATTAGTACTGACTGAAGCATCTGTGAATTCCACAAAATCTTGGCGATTTGCTGGCCTTCTAATTTGTCTGCCTCTCGAAGAGACTTGAACTGTGCCTCTAGCACGATTACTTCTAGTTTTAGGCATTGTTTAACTAGATTTTGCTAGATTTAACTAGATTTTAAGCAAACATTTAAGCTTAAAGTAAATTTAAACTTAATTTGTAGCACAAGTCTTAAGTTTTAAGCACTTTGAAAATTTTGTACAATTTTCTACAAATTTGCACCAAAATGATGTTTTTTCCCTTTAAAATGAAAATTAAGGAAATTTTCCCAAATTTTAACACCTGAAGTCGGCAATAATTTCACGGTGGTTATTTTAAGACCAACCACGATCGGTTTCACACAAAATTGGCACTGTAGTAACTAATAAACCAGATGCATTGAACTAAATTTAGGCCTATAAGTTTAACCCAAATTTAACCAAAATTTCGTCTTATTGTGGAAAATTCAAAGCAAATACACTTTAAATGCACACAAGATAATACACTTGAACATATTTCATAGCATTGAACATGTCAATTGACCATTTTCATAAACATTTGCAAGATACAAGCAAAATCAACAATGTTATTTTCCATCAATGCTTAACCAGCGCTATTTTCGTACTACTAAATTTTCCCGTACTTTTGATTGTTAAAATTCTGTTTGCAAACAAACCAACTATCGTTGTTGTCTATTGGGTAAAATTTAAACCCGAATTTTAATGCTAAATTTTCAGCTTTTTTAAAGACTGTAAAGTGAGGAAAATGGCAGTATTTTCTATAAAATACAACTGAATGCTCTTCAATTATTAGTATTATTTTTGGGAGAATTGAATCACACTTATGACTCCATTGTAATGTTCTATTCCAGTGACCATTTGACTAGAATAAACATTATCGTCTAGGATGGCATAAGGGCAAACAATTGTATAAAACACTAATCAAGTATAAAATAGGTAGGCTAAATAATAAGCAAACATCCAATTATACTGGGCCTTTAATCAACACTCCGATGTACACAATATTGACCCCACATATGGCCAATTAAATCAGTGACAGATTATTATGATTTGATTGTATGATTACAATTATCGGCAAGGAGTCGAACGAATGGCATTACGGATTAAGTCGTGCGGTAAACCTAATCATTATGATATTCTCTGAGTTAAATTAAGGGAAACTCGGGTTAATTTAGCAGCGTACGGATTGGTACTAGTTAAGCATAAACAACATTAGCTATCGCTAATCACTCAGAATACTTAGCTCATAATAGACGCTTGAGTGCGGCCATGGGCCCACGGGTCGGCTGGGGCGGCGAAGCCTCGTCGCTAACCCGGCACGGAAATCTGCCTGGCGTACTTCTGGATTGCGGCCTTCGGAATTTGACTGGCGTGAACTTATTAGCGACTGTTAAGCTGCTGTTGATCGGATGATATCACGCATTCCGAGGTTCGGTTTAAATACTGTGGCGTTATCGGCCATGATCAATCCATTGTAGTATTGATTTATTACCGAAATGCTAAATATAGTAACATTTGGACAGCTTGGGCCCTTATCATCAATTGGGACCTCTCCGCCTGTCAATCATTCTGTTGTTGCGTTTGGGTTCATTAATTGTTCCCGTACGCGGCACTTTGAAGGTATATACCGCCATCCGGTGTGGGAGGGACTTATTGTTATTCCACGAAGTGATCGATCATGAGTTGCGATCTTATCGTAATTAAATCTAGTTCTAGAAAGTCATTTAGGTTCTACGAAATTGTCATAAATAATGTCAGCTGGTAATGCCATCCTTTAAACTCTAACAATAGGTATAATTACACTTGTTCAGTCTCAAATGATCTTGCCGCCTCTCGGTCGTCTTTGAAGAAGGACTCCCAATTATAATTGCTATCTGGAGTCGTTTTGATCTATCCGAATAAATACTCGGCTCATGCATTTAATAAATGTATGATATTATGCAATTATGCATTCAATTAATTAATTGTATTGTTTCTGTTATGAATATTAATTAAGCCATTATTAATTTCCCTACAAAAGTGCCACTTCAACAATAGCTTGAGTGGCCATTTTTCCAATATTTTAATTTCATATCCCTTCTTTGAGAGGCCGAACCTTTCTCAACATATTTGCAACGTTATTCAGGGTCAAATTTTGCATTGAAGCCGCGTAGCTGACATTCCTATACAAGTTAATTTTTGTCAGGTGGGTCATTGCTCTCCATTTTACCACAGTTTAAGCTTTTGTGCCGCATTATTATTTTTTCCCCAAGTACCTGAAATGTGCTCAACTCTGCTTCAGGATATAAGACATTTCGCTACGGCGTCGTGCAACAATGGTTTATGTCCCCGACAACAGAATTGAAGAGGTGTTTGTTGCCTAACTTAGCGCTAGACACTAGCATGTGTCTAGATGTGTATCCATCTGCCGCACTTGAAACAGTACGATAGAAATTCAAACGGAAATTTCTACGACTTAGTGTTAGCCTTGTTTTAGTCAGTCAAGGTTCAGTTTATGACCACGAAAAAAAACATATTTGGATGGAAAGGGGGGAAGGGGAGGGGGGGAGCAAAATGGGAATTACGTCAGCGATTCTTTAGCCTTAAATAACGCTGAATTGCGTGGAAGACTGACGTGCGTGGAGGGGGAGTGGGGTAAAATACATGAAAAAAAAATTAAACGGCAAAGCTTAAACAAAAGCTGGCTACAAGAAATTGTGGAGGTGCATTTTAGTTTGATTAGTTTATCGTTTTTCAATACACCTAAAAAAGAGTAAATAAATTTAGAGTAATCAAACTCAGTGCAGTACGATTCCCTCCTCTTCCCCCTAATTTACTGATGAATTTATTGCAAAGTAAGGTGTTTGTAGATTTAAAAAGTGTAAAAGCCCGATGAAAAAGAACGAAGAGGACGGGAAGCTGTAAAGCAACGAAATTTTGTGGGCCTTTTTTTTTTAACAAAAATAATAGTGTCAGATGAAAAAACTCCTTATATGGTCGCTTCTTACAAGATCGCATGATCACTCACGTGCCGTATTGTAGTACCAAAAGTTAGGACAGTATTTTTTAAAAATATAATGCGCAATATACTGTATATACTTTTCAGTGCACCACGCATTCAGAATTTTTAGTATTGTCCTGTTGGCATGTCTATTTTTCCAACTGCATACGTCATTCGCACATTTCTATCCTCCTCTAGCAAAGGATGCATCCTTGTAGTTTTTTTAACAGATAATTATTAGTTTTAACAAGCACTTGTAAGGGTTTGGTTTTAATCATTGGCAGGAGACGTCGGGTTTAGAATCTAGAAATTTGAATCTCCGATAGTTGTGAAAATATGTATTACATTTTCACAACTATCAAAGATTTAATTGTTTTTCCTAATAAAGGGTTTTGACAGATAAACGTGTATGTCCAAACCTATTACTGGCGAAATAATTATTCAAAATCAAAAACGTATTACAGATAAATCAAGTTCAGTTTAGTTTATACAACATAATATTATCTTAAATGCATACAAGTACGTACACGTACACAAGACTTAGATAGCGCACCGTTCGTTTGCGATTTTCCTCCAGGTAAGCATAATCGATCAACGTAAACGGAAGTTCACTGTTATATATGTGAAGTACGAAGTTCATATGTATAACAACGAAGTTCACAGTTGTATGTGTGAAGTATGAAGTTCATAGATACAACTATGAAGTTCATAGATATATGTGTGAAGTTCATAGTTGTATGTGTGAAGTATGACGTTCGTAGATATAACTATGAAGTTCATAGGTATAACTACGAAGTTCAGAGTTGTATGTGTGAAGTATGAAGTTCACAGATACAACTATAAACTTCGTAGATATAACTATGAAGTTCAGAGATATATGTATGAAGTTCAGAGTTGTATGTATGAAGTATAAATGGGAATGAAGTGAGCCTCAAGGGCCACCGTAGCAGACCGCTTTGGGACAGAGTGTGAAGATCAGGAGCTCAATGTAACGCAGTGTTGCCACAGTCAGTACAATTGTACTGAATTCAGTACGTTTTATAAATTTTCAGTTCGTCAGTACGCCTTTTTATTTTTCAGTACGTTTCACCAGTTTGGCAGTTCGAAAATTCTATTTTCAGTTCTTTTTTCCCAGCACCACAAAAAGGAAGGCAGTGCTGCGGGTGGCGATCAAATTATAGTTGCTATACTGCTATAAGAGCATACATCTCGATACATCTTTATAGAAACCTTGACTACGCCTGTTCATTCTACCGCAACCACTGATCTTTACAATGACGTCCTCAAACTTGTCCTCCAACTTCATACCTTTTAACTTAAAAAAAAAACATAACTGTATCACACAACACAGTCATTGAAAAAACAAACAAGTTACTTGCTAAAGAAAAAAGATAAAAAACCTTCCGTGGCCAATATCTTTATTAATAAAATCGAGTTGTCGCGTAGGATGGACGGCAACGAGACGGCCACAAGACGGCCGCCACAAGACGGCCGCAAGTAATTGATAGAGCACATATCCGTTTTCATTGTCGGATGAGCCCGCTCGCCCTCTTGCTGTCGAGTTGTCGTGTAGGATGGACGGCAACGAGACGGCCGCCACAAGACGGCCGCAAGTAATTGATAGAGCACATATCCGTTTTCATTGTCGCCCGCTCGCCCTTTTTCTTTGCTACCGCGCCAAGAATGAGCGCGCTCGCCCACTTGCTGATTGTTGAAGCTTCGTTTTTTTAATCCTCCCTTACAATGT
>JAHWFP010050780.1:79552-117474 GCA_023313725.1 Lithobius niger | reverse complement strand
GCGCTCGCCCACTTGCTGATTGTTGAAGCTTCGTTTGTTTAATCCTCCCTTACAATGTCTTCAATGCCTATTTATTTATTTCCGGTGTACAAAGGCGTATTTATTATTTCACATGCACAAAGGCGCATTTATTTATTTCACAAGTACAAACGCGTATTCGAACCATTTTTGCAGCAAAGAATCATATGTAATGTAAGTGTATGGACTCCCGAACAAGGGATACGCTGAATGAGGGAGTGAAGCAAACGAAAAACACCCTTTCCTAGCCACGGTACGCAAAAACACATAGACGGGATACACGCATTCCGTAACAAACACATGAGGAAGGAAATCGTCCCAGTGTTTTTAACGGTGCATTAAACACCACCCGTGCGTAGCACGGGCTTCCGCTAGTTTATCTTTATTTTGCGAGCTCCTACTTTAGGAAAGTTTCATTACTATTGCAAGACCTGCTGAATGGCACTTTAATAACTGAAGCCAGCTATGAAACCTAAGACAGAGGGAGCCACCAATTAGTAATTAATAATTTATTTCAATTAAAACAGTTTTTTATGCTTTAGATAAGATAAGATAAGATAAGATAAGATATATTTATTCTCAGAAGGAGAAAGGGATACAAAAGGGCATAAATTGAGATGCCACTAACATTGGTCCAGGTACAAAGCTAAAAATTGTAAGAAAAGAATAATAAAATACATACAAGTAAAATCTCTTAAGGGATGATAAAGGCAAATATAAATCAAAACAAATCAACCAAACATAATTTCATACAAAAGTTAATGTTCAATAAAAAGTTAAAAACACTGCAAGTACTCTCCAAGGTCAATATTCTTTAACCTCCGTTTAAAAACCTCAATGGAAGGGGCAAGAACGACATCCCTGGGCAATGCGTTCCAGGGGTGAACGACTCTATTCGAAAAGAAGAACTTGCGGCAATTCAAGCTGCAGCGTTCCACGACCAACTTAAGAGGGTGGCCACGAGTACGATCAGATGATCGGAGCTCAAAGAGACAATCACCAAGTCGGCGCAAGTCGCCCCGTAACAAAATATAAGTGAAATTTAGGTCAGCTCTCAGCCTGCGCAATTCGAGGGAATCCATGTTAAGCAGATTTAGTCGCTCATGATAAGAAAGGTGGCGAGTGCCGTGCAATGACTTGGTAAAACTGCGTTGGACAGATTCAATGTTAACAATATCCTTCACGAGATAGGGTGACCAAACCTGGCTGGCATATTCAAGTAACGGTCGCACGTATACCTTAAAGGCCCAAACAAGGGTTTTTCTGTCACCAGATTTAAAAAATTTCTTTATCATTGCCGCACGTTTACGTGCTACACTGACAATTTGATTGCAGTGATCTGAAAACTTAAGGTCGTGAGTAAACCAAACCCCAAGATCCTTTACTGATTTGACTTGTTTCAACACTGAGCCACACAGAGAGTAGTCTAAATGGAGGTTATGGTAACCTACATGCATGACAAAGGATTTGAGGGGAGCGATGGGTAATTGCCAGTTCGCCGACCAGGACTGAAGGCTGTCAATCTCTGATTGGAAACCAAAAAACGTGTCACTATCAACCACTTGAGAATACAATTTTAGGTCGTCTGCGAATTTCTTTAAAGTAGAATCATCATGTTCTACTGAAAGATCGTTGAGATATAAAATAAAAAGTAACGGGCCCAATACTGACCCCTGCGGTACCGCGCTACCAACAATGACAGGGTCAGACAATGTCCCCTCGATCATAACACACTGACTTCTACCAAGAATTTATAGGGTTGGGGAGGAGAATTTGTGACTGAGACCCATATTGAAACGTCTTGGATACAGTCGTATTAGTTCAGTCTTAGTTTATAGAGGGCGCCACGTGTTTTATGTGGGTATTTCTACTCAAATTTTAGCCTAAAATTAAACTAAACTAAACGAAACTAGCTTGATTTTAATTATTACTTACCTAGCTTAGTTGTAATTTAGTTTACTTTAGATTTGGGCTGAAAAATGAGCAAAAATTATCAGATGGAACACGTGGCGCCCTCTGAAAACTCTGACTGAACTAATGGGGACCGATCTAACGTGTTTCAATAGGGACTTTTTAGAGTTACAAATTCTCCTCCCAAACCCTATAAATTCTTGCTTCTACCAATCAAAAAGTCGGCCAGCCAAGACCAGAGATTTCCTCTAAAGCCGAGGCATGCCAACTTGGCCAAAAGTTTAAGGTGCGAAACCGACTCAAATGCTTTAGCAAAGTCAACGAAAACGACGTCAACAGGGATACCTGCGTCAACAGAGTTAGTCCAGTCGTCAAGTGCCAATAACAGCTGGATGCAAGTAGAAAGTCCAGGCAAAAACCCGAACTGATCGTTAGACAACAAATTACAATCCTCAATAAAGGAAAACATATTTTTCCTAATTAAACCCTCGAGCAGCTTACAGGGCACACAAGTTAGGGCAATAGGTCTGTAGTTTCCAGGGTGGGAAGCATCACCCTTCTTATAGATAGGACTAATATTGGCGGCCTTCCATATAGTGGGGAGACAGCCGGAGTTGAGTGAAAGGTTAAAGATCCATGATAATGGGATACAAATTTGATATTTAATCTCTTTATAAAAAAATGCAGAAAAGCCATCTGGGCCCACTGCTTTGCTAGGCTTGATATGTGATAAAGACGTAAGTACATCCTCAGTATTTAAGGTTAAAGGAGGGCAAGTCAAGCAATTTGTCTTGCCATGCCACACTGGAGTGCTGGGAGAATCTGCGATGAAATTCTTTGAAAACTCATAACTAAGGACGTTTGCTTTGTCAAGGGTATCAGTGATAAATCCACCATTCAGTTTGAGAGGCGGAATAGTTCGTCCACCGCCAGATTTGGCTTTAATAAATCTAAAAAGTGAGGTTAAATTTCCTTCCCTAACTACTTTTTTCTCAGTATTTATTTCATGCTCACGAACAAGTTTGGAATACGCCTTTTGACAAGTTAAGTACTTGGAGTGAGCTGCAGATGAACGTGTTTGCTTATAACTTCGCCAAAGCTTTAATTTTCTTGTGTGTAACTGACGTATTTTCTTAGGTAATTTAGGGCGATGAGTCAGGAACCTACTGGAGCCCCCTTCCCGGTCAATGCAAGTAAATTTTAAACTACAATTTGTACAGAATTTCAATAAAGTGTAAAAGCTGTTGCACATCTCCTCAATATCAGAGATACCCAACAAAGCGGCGGCCCAATCAATCGACCGAAGGTATGACCTAAGTAACTCGTAATCAATGTGGAGATTCGGAGGACATTGTGATTTTTGTTGCGCCAAACGTGGGACATTTAGTTGAAAAGAGACCATACTGTGGTCGCTCGCTCCAAGACAGTCATTTACAGTGACATTGAAAATCAGTCTGTCGTCATCAGTGCAGACCAAGTCTAGTATATTATCAAGTCTCGTTGGCTCGGTAACAAGCTGGGTAAAGCCAGATTCGGAAATACACTGAAGGAATACCCGGCCATTTTCGTGGTTAGAAGCAGCCTTAGCCCAATCAATGAATGACATATTAAAGTCACCAACTAGAATATTCAACCCACTAGTGCTGTTACTAGCACGTATAGCTGTGCACATATTTGATACTACAGCATAATCATATTTATTGGGAATATAGCCCAGCAGCAAGCGGACATGCAGTACGACATCGACATCGACAAGTTATTCGACATGCAGTACGATTTTCTTGAATTCAGTACTTTTTTGGTAAAATTTCGGTACGTTTTTAAAGTCCGTTGTGGCAACACAGATGTAACGCATCGCCCTTGGTGTATATATATTCTCTCTATCTCTATGGTGTTAGGACGAGCCACAATACACAACACACATGATGGGTAAGAGGCCATGCGTAAAAGACAGGAAACACGGAGTTAGTAGTCCAAATCGTTTATTCGTTGCTGAGAAATAGGGACAGGCTTCTTAGGTTAACTTTCTCTCCCTTACTGTCTTCCTTCCGTCATGTAAGAAAGTACAAATCAATCCGAGTCTTACAGCAATTTTCTCGCAGAAGTTCTTCTTTGACGAACAATGCTGTATAAGTCAACTTGGGAGATTCCCAGCATGATTTCATCGAAACAAGTAGTCGTAGCCTATGTTGTGACTACATACAAGTGAAGGCCAACGATTTTAGCTAGTAGGCCTATCATAACAGGGAGACAGACGACATCTTGTTTTGTTTCAATGCTGGGTTGAGAAGGGAAGAAGGAAAAAGAAGTGTAGGAAGACGGTAGGATGGAGAAGGGGAATGAGAGTTCGTTATAATCTGTAAACATTTTGGTACAACAATACAGAGAACTGCTGCTAGCCGTAAATTGGTGTCTGCGCCTTTAAGTTGTGTAGATTGGACATAACAATGCTTGAGTAGCTTACAATACGATGTCATGCTTCAGTGGAAGGCTTTACAATAGGAAGGACACTGTTACCAATTACCAAACGAGAAATGATTGATTTTAAACGCTAACACTGAATTACAAAACATTCGTGAATTGTGGTTCCTTCAAGGAGGGCAAAAGGAAATTTCTTAAACAGGGTACAGAGCAAGGAGAATTAACACGTTAGGCCCCATTTATAATATTGATTTCGACACGTACGCGTGACGCTCGACGCTCGGCGCGAACGCCAGTTCATGAGCAAAGCAGTGTGCGTGGACAGTATACTTGGCCCGCCCGTGACATCGTCAGGCTCAGGCAAATGCTTTTTCATTTCCAAATCAAACGCTCGAGCAGGCGCGTAAGCTTGCTAATGCTGACCGCTACTCCGATCCAACTATGCTGTTTCACAACTTCCCCCTTCTACAACGGCAAGATTCGATGCCATTCGGCTCAAGGTCACTGTAATTAAGATATTTGACCGTTTATTTTGGGCATTCAGTCTTTTAGCACATCATGTTTTCCTTTCTTGTGGCGCCAATAGAATCCATTGATGCCGCCATTTTCCTATCCCAGCATGCAACAACTAAGCGTGCGAGCGTCGCTTGGCGCTCACCGATCAAAGTCCAGTAGATATTCGCGCGACGCTTGAAAATAGCAAAATGCGCGCATTGGCCCACCTGCTCTACATTTATAAATGCTCGCGCTTAAGCGTTGACCATGGGAAAAACTTGTGCTTCACGCGTCGAGCGTCACGCGTACGCGTCAAAATACATATTATAAATGGGGCCTAACCCCTACAAAAACTGCTCAAATTGACTAAACAATGAGGAGACGGTAGCAATGAAACAGGGCGAGCAGGTTCATTCTTAGCATGGTAGCAAAGAATCGGTAACAAACGAAATATTGCTTCAATAATGTTGGTTATTTAAATTTGAATATATTCGTGCTGAGTCAAAACCTACAAGTTATCCGCTAATTGTACAACCTTAAAGCCACTACTTTACCTAACCCTGCATTTCCACGTAATCCATAAATCCATAAAAATTTACACGTTCTTACGAACTTACAAGTTCCACAAACTTAACGCTACTCCCTGACCCCAACACCTGCACAGTTCCACTAACACGATAATTCCCACAATCCTCCAGTACACTAACTAGTCAAGCCTTTTGCCTATTGGTTGGATAGTGTCAAAGTTGGTTGAATAACATTCACTGCATGCACAATCGTTGTTGCGGGCTTGTCGCGCTTGGTGTCAAAACGGAGAAACGAGCAATTCAGCCACACTGAGAATGAGAGTGGCGCCCTACATTGAAAACACTACTTAACTTCCCTAAGAAGATCTAACACCAGGAGATTCAAAGGAGGAATGTGGGGAAGGGAAGCAGGGGGGAAATCCTGATCACACAGGGAATGTGAAGGGGGTGGGGCGGCCAGTTTCTTTTCATGCTGTCTTGTAACGTTTTCGCTCTCACTTGCCGGAACCAGCTAGGGGTGGATCTAGTATCAGTAAATATGTTCTGGAGAGATCGTGTGAAATGTATTACTAATATACGACAGGAAGGGGCATGGTTGGGGGGGGGGAGGAAATTAATGACTGCAGCCAACTACACTGAAAAAACTTGCACAACATAATACAAATGTATCAGCTAAGTATTTAAAACATGTCTCCAATTTGGCGTCATTTTTGTGCACGCTACTGGCTGGAGGGGGCATAAAATGTGTAATTTGCCCCCCCCCCCCCCCTCCCGAAAAAATATGTATTTATGCCACTGGTGATCTATGGTGCTTACTTTGGAAGTTAGCAACATGATGACCTTAACAGAGGTGGTCAAGATCATTGCTTTTACACTCATCTGACTCCCTGCTGTTTTATAATTATTACTGTTAACTTATTTTAAGGGTATTTGGTACCATCTGGAATTTATTCATGTAGGTCCGACTTTTCGACCACACTGTATAGGCCTACATTTAAAAAAATCCCAGTAGTTAAATGTGTGACAATGAATTGGGGGCAATTATAGATATCTAGATGTTAATGATTTTTTTTTAAATGTACGCTACGTAACATAATTTCTAGTTGCAGTTCGGAAATGTACATTACCTGTGATTTTTTGCATTCTTTCCTTCCCTGGAGGATTTAAAGTTGTCTAAAGCCGGCCAGCTGCGTAACCTGGTCTGTGCATGCGCGTGCACAACCCCTCTAGAAAAGCGTCCAGGCAAGGCAACCTAACATCTTTTTCCCTCCAGCGTGCACCGGTATGGTCACGCTTCCTTCTCTTCCCACTTCAGCTTCTCCCTCTTCACAAGCTTTGCCCGTTCATCTGCCACAATCAAAGACCTCCTTTGCTCATGGCCAGATCCAGAATGACTCCAAAGGACCCATCGCCCAGGAATGTCTCTCCTTTGCCCTCCAGTCCTCCACCCACAATCCGGACGTTATCGTCAGCCCGTCGCCTTCACCTCCATCACTCCCGGCAACTTCACCACTATCATAAACTACTACCGCCGAAGCCTATCTTCGCTCATGGCAAGATTTGGGACGTCACCGACGGACTCCTCTCCAAGCATGACTTCTCCTTCCCCAGCTTGCCCATAACCTTCACCACCAACGGCATTGGTCTCTTCGCCCACTGCATTGTCTTCGCAGTTCAAGCCATCAAAGGTTGACGACCCTATTTGCTCATGTCAAGATCCTGGCCTTCACCAAGGAACTCCTTGCTCAACAGAGCCACTCCTTCACCTGCAAGTCCACCACCTGTCGATCCCGTCATTCTTACAAGTCCGTGGCCATCACCACCACCAACGGCCTTCGCCTGTCTACCCTGACATTTTTGTCAACCCGTCGCTGTAGCCCGCACCACCAACGCATCGGTCTCTTCGCCAACTGCGTCGTCTTCGTCGTTCAAGCCATCAACTGTTGAAGACCCTCTTCGCTCGTGACAAGATCCTGGACTACCCCAAGGAACTCTTCGCCCAGCAGATCCTCTCCTTCGCCTGCAAATCCACCACCTGTTGATCCCGCACTCTTGCAAGCCCGTCGCCATCATCTCCACCGCCTATGGCGTCGGTCTCTTCGCAGCTGCTTCCCATGCGGCCGATCTCCCCAGTCCATCCTCGACCACAACATGAAGAAGGAAAAGGTCAAGTCTCACCATCGAATTCTCGGCCCTCTTCGGCTGAAGCTTCCCTTGACCTCTTTTCAAACTTGTCCTCTGCACTCTCGCGAGCCGCCTTGCCTCTCTTCATGACTCGCCACCCTTTGCCGTCAAGTGAACACCATCATGGACTAAGCCAGCCGGGTTTTCCACAACAAATTTCGACCGAACCCACCAGCTTCTCCTCGCAACACTTCAATGCAAAAGAAGGATCTTCTCAGCTTCAACTGCATCCTGGAAACATCATCACTCCTCACCGCTGGACCATCTTAACGTCACTGCTTTTTCGCCTCAACCACGGCGTTGTCTGACACGGTCCCTGTCTTCCTCAGACCCACGACACCTCCTCTTCGCTCACCTCGTCCACGAGCCGCTCCCTCTTAAACAACCCTTCCTGACTGTCATCTTTTGCTACCTGCCTTCTGCAGCCCTCCGAGTTGACCACATTTCGCCTCGCTACCTGTCGCTGGGAAATCTTCATGAATCACTTCGCCTCGTGCCTGCGCACTTTGTCTCGCCATCCACCGCTGGGAGCTTGTCAAGCCACTGCTTTTTGCCACCTAACATTTGAGATTCCCCGAAATCGTCCTTCATCGACGCTCATCAACACTCATGCAGACATCCATCCCATCCATCTGTCATTTAAAACTCGTTTGTCCAGCGTCCTTCGTCCTTCACGCATGACACTTCCAGGCCTTCGCCCCTTACAAGCCATCGTCGCTGCTCTAAAGTCTCTTGACGGCCTTTGGCATCTCGTCATGACTGTCACCAGACGTGACCAGAGTCCCATCGCTTGCAGTTCCATGGACTGTTACCTGTCTACACTGCTTGTTCACATCTTTTCCAGTCGGTATTTGTTCGTTCCTCATCTTCGCCCAACACGCTACAATCCTTCGTCACACTTCACTACTTTCGTCTGTTGTGTGCAGCTCCTGATCCACTTCATCGCTCCCGTCGACTTGTTCGCAGCTTGTTGCTTTGCGGTCACCTGCTGACTCAACCTTACCCATTCGAGGATTCAATACTTTGCTTCTGAATAACGCTCGACTCTTCAAGTCTGTCACCCTTCGTTGTCCAATGTTCACCACAACTTCAGATTGTCATCCTGGCTAGGCCGTCGCAGCTCCCCTGGACTGTCGCCTTCACTGCGACTCAACCTTTACTGACTGCCGTCATTCACCGACGACCATTGGCAACTGCCCTGGATCACAGCTTTCAGTTCATCGTCCGTCACCTCCGAAAACTCCTTCACAGCTCTCCTGACGCTCGTCTTTTGTCGACTGCCATGGCTACCATTGTAGACCATTATCCTCGCCCACAGCTCTTCAAGTCTGTCTCCCTTCGCTGTCCGTCGTTTTTCGACTACTCCAAACTGTCATCCCCACCGAGCCATGCCAGCTCCTCCGGACGGTCGTCTGTCACTAAAATTCCTTCGCTGCTCGCCGTCATTCACTAGCTGCCGTAGGCAACTGTTCTGCACTACCACCCTTCACTCCGGTCACTCATCCAGTGTGTCATCTTTCGCTCCAGCCATCGTAGCTCCCTGAAACTACCGCATTGCCCGCTTACTGAAGCTCTCCCATACTGCGCCCTTCACAATCATCGTTCGTCCTTCGCAAGTCAACCAACACAACACAGACCAAGAACACTCTACGGCACCATCCGGTCAACCTCTTCACAGACTGTGATTCAGGCCCAATTTCAAGATCTCTGCGTCCAACAACTAAATCCCGGCCTCTGCCTCCACCATTTCCTCTGCATTCACACCTCACATTCACAACCGAAGCAAGTCAGGTTCAGGCATAACACCTTTTGCATCCTCCTGACCCTCCTTTGCAAAGACATCAAGTAACTTCACAACATTGACAAACACTAAAGACACGCTGCAGGATGCTTCCTCAAGAACATTACATCCTAATCAAGGCACAACACCATGAAGGCCATCTCGAATGACCTATCACCAGCATCATTCATGACTCCCGCCCTAAAGCCCAATCATGATGTCCTCCAACCCACGCAAGGCCTAGACATCTAACTGGATTATCACGACCGTCCTAGACGTTACTGTCAAAACATCCATGCCCATCTTGAACTCGAAGCTGGAACCAAAATCAGCATCAATTCATGGCGCTCGACTTCAACATCCCTGCTGATACAGCCAATCCTGCAAGCACCAACCGGCCGCCTCCAGGCCTTACTCTGTCCTTCGATCGGCCTTCACAAAATTGTCACAACAACGGACATGGCCTGCATGCAACCTCAAGTTTTTCACCAGCACTTCCACAGGTCAGCTTCTCTCCCAATCCGGCCCCCGCTCATGAAACTTGTTCACGACCCGTTGCTGAATTCTTCAACACATTTAAATCAGCTCCGTCACCCCTCAAAGTCCCAGGATGCACTTTGCCATTCCACATGCGGCTGACACGCACTGCACTGAACTCCGTTTTTGCCTCGTCTACCTCATGCACAAGGCTTTCCAATCACATCTTCGAGCCCTTTCTCAACAACATCGTTACTTGTCAAGGCCATCACCAGGAACACCACAAAAAAATCGAAGAAAGCCAATTCTTGGACATCGTGGATTTCACAACAGACCTCTCCAACCCACTCTCGAGGAAAACACGACCTCCAAAACCTTTCCTGTGATCATGCTTCCACTTCGATCTTCTCCAATCCTTTCTCCACACGAACTCTGGACCACGACCATCACACCCTAACAGAATTCCCTCACTTTCACCCGAACCACTGACATTCTTCAACGACTAATTCAAAGGATCTCAATGAGTCAACAATCCCAATAAACTGAACACTGAATCCCATTCCCAGATCAACAGGCAACTCTGATCACTATTAAGACTTCGACACATCGTCCTTCAAAACTGAAACACCCTACAGTTCACCACACTTTTCCAGACTGGGACCAGCCCTTCATTTGGAAATCCACCACAAAGGCACCTTATGAACCACTTCAAAACTGGTACATCAACTTACAAACCGTTTCTTAACGACTCCAACAACCAGCTAAACTACAGTGAAAAGTAAGCTACCTCCAGGGTCCTACCTCTATGACACCTATAACACCTTGCGAACCATCACAACAATATTCATCATTGGTGATAAATCTGAAAGGTTCCTCTGTCCTGTTCGTGCTCTATGCTTTTATATCAAGAGGACAACGCACCTCGAGTTCCGCAAAGGTCGCAATCAACTCTTCCCTCCTCTTCAAAACCGCCTTCAACGAAACGTAAAGAAGAATGATCGCGGCGTGAATCAGAACCGTCATCACCAGCACAGGAGCTAAGGTCACTCTCCACATCATGGGCCTTCCACAGTATCATTGCCGTGTCTGAAATCCTGGAAGCCGCATCCCAGAAAAACCAAAATACATCTTCACGAGCCACTACTTCAGGGAAATGACGAAGCAAGAAAATGGACTACATCATCTGGGACTCATAGTCGCAGCCAGACATGTAATCCAACCCCCTTAAGCACTTAAAACAGAAATTTGACAAGCAGATGTTCTGAAGAAGATGTCTTGAAGCAGAAGCCATACCAATCTTTAAACAATCGACCCTTTTCAGACCACCACAATTCACGAAGAGATTCAACTCCTGGTTTTCTGTTTTCAAGAATGTGCAAAGTGTGACCTTTTTGGGAGTGCCTCGGGGTGGCCAGTTGGAAATTGTTTCAATTTCCTGGAGGAAACATACATTACCGGTATCCTCCCTTACCTCCCCTCTTGAGTCACCACCTGACAGATCGATAGGGATAAAGATGACAGGCCGCCTCGCCTGGACGCTTTTATAGAGGGGCTGCGCACACGTATGTGCAGACCGGGTTACGCAGCTGGCAAGCTGTAGACAACTTTAAATCTTCCAGGGAAGAAAGCATCCTTTGGGAAAGAATGCAAAAATTCACAGGTAATGTACGTATCCTCCAGGCAATAGAAAAAATTTTCAGCCGGCCACCCTGAGGCCGGCAAAAATACAGTTTTTTTAACTGAACAACACAACGTACTCTTGTCTTTGTGATGATCTGTGTGTGGCTACGTTAGATTTGTTCAGTTAAAAAAATTATGTTACGTAGCATACAAAAAAAAAGCATTAACATCTAGAATATTAAGAAATTTGTCTCGATAAACTTTAAAATACGCTACCGTTATTGGTACCTATGTGGCTTTAAAAAAATTATGTTAACCTTGAAAAATCTTGGAAAAGACCTTAACAAAGATTGGCCAAAAAGTGTACGAAACCTTGAAGCAATAATAATATGCTGACATGTGTTTCCACTGAGTGAGACTTTTGCGCACGACCAGTAGGGAATGCTTTCAAGTTTTAAGTTCAAAGAGTGTAGAGGCTATCAAATGAAAACTTGTTTCTGGTCTGTACATCATTGGCGAACATATGATAATTCAAATGGTCAATGGGAAGGTCCAATTGTGGAAATAACTTCCGCATGATTGTTCTTTCTACACCAACGGCATTGATGAGGTTGGTTTTTACTACTATCCTAAAATACTTACCTGTATATTTATAAGCTGTCGGTTTGGAAAGGCTTTCGTCTCAACCTTGTCACGGTTCTCCGTGGGCCTTGACGTGTATAATGTTGTTGTAACTACTCCCCACCAGGTGTCACCTGGTGACGGACGGTCTGTGCATTGTCTAGACCAGTGGTGAACGCGACTGTTTTCCCGCACTTCCTGAATCGACTTTAAATAGTGCAGATGTGCTGACGTAAACATGATCTCTTTGTGCAAGAATTGTCTACCGGCTGAATTATTCCGAGAGTGAGGAGACTGGATGGCGACCCGCAACCAGTTTCCCCACAACCTTAATCAAAATTCGTGCAATGACGGTCCTTGCAACAGCACTCTCCGGAGTGCTCCATTTTCCGCTGTAGCTCACAGTTAGTTTGGGACGCAACGTGGAAAGTCGCTGCGTTTTTATGCTCAACCAAGAAAATGGCGACGTCACGACCCTGTCCTGAGAAGGAAGGAAGGAGTGAAGTGTGGTAGACTTAATGGGAACGATCCATACCCATTATGCAGAAGATGCAGAGTTTGTGCCTTCCAGAACTATCAATGTGCAGAAGTCTGTGAGAATATGGGCGAAGTGCTCAATGCTGACATTGGACACATGTGGGTGCGGTCAGACCAACGTGCGGAGAATCGTCGTAAGCATAAGAAATTAGAAATGGATCGATATTGATGGATAATTACCGTGCTACGTCGGTGCAATCAATTTATGAGGACGAATCAATGGTGTTGTGTGATGGCTAGATTCATAAGCGCCGAGCAGAGAGAATTCCTTTGTTCATGAAGCACCGTTGACAGACACACGGTCGGAACTGATGACGATCGTTGAGCACTGTAGCAAAACAGTTGGACAAGTTTCAGACTAGCAGTAGTTTGGCCATAATCACCAAAGTGGTATCTATGTTTGAAAGATATTTTGGGTCACTGGATGATTTTTGACAACGCATGGGCTTAGTGCATCGGGAATCCAAGCCACATTCGCTAACCAGTCTGAGTGAGACTGACATATTGCGTATTAGTGATACTTTGACTAAAATTATTATGGAAGGTGATGAGGCCTCGACTTCTTTGCCCTCTCACACCCCAACTACGTCCGCACTACGCTCCTCACAACTGTTGACAGGTAAGCGGGTGGGACTGAACGGTGTCTCGGGCTCTCCGAGACTGGACTGGACTGGCTAGATCGGGTCACCCAGACAGGAACCTCGAGTCGTACAGGACATCACCAAACCGTAATCACGGAGGGGGGAGGGGGTTCCCCTGGAGCGGCGACTATAGTTTGTTCCACATTATGTTTTCAGAAAACTGACTGGATGACGGCTCGTTTCCTTGCACTAAGAGTGCAAAAACATGGTGATATCACACTTGGAGACTCTACAAATTTACTGTTAGAGTTTACGAATGGGATGTTTACGGGATTTTTGCACTTGTAGTGGAAGAAAACGTGCCGTCATACAGTCAGTTTTCTGAAAACATAATGTGAAACAAAGTATAGCAGTCTTCGGAAGACAATCGGAACAGATCGGAGGGACTTACTCGCGGAGAGACTGGACTGAGTGGTGTGTCCCATTCGAGGTACGGACCAACTGCGCGGGGATCGTATGTTTACGGGACCTTTTAGTGAAATGTCGGGAACCAGGCAACTCAGTCAGGTGTACCACCTCTACATGGATGGGACTCAAACAATGGCCCCGGACAATGGCAGTGGCCCTACGCAAGGTGTTGGTACCAAACCATGGGACTGTATGCACACCCCCAACAGTGGCAGGGTTATGAACCCCCCCCCCCCTCCCCAAGTCGGGTATGCCTCGACCAGAACTGGAGTGCGTGGTTCATGGTGAGGCAGTGCTTGCAGAACAACAGGTCACCAATGCAGTGCGTGACGCAGTGTGTGTTTCAGTGTGCGAGTCATTGTGTGATGAACCGGGAAACCGAGTCGGTGAGGATCGCCGGTCGTTTCTGTCCGAGTAGCAGGAGAATGCACAAGAAACAGATCGTTGTTTAACCTCTTCTGCCCTAAGGTGAAACATCCGGTTCCTAAGGAGGGATACCCACTGGCATATTCGTTTGTAAACTCGGATTGTGTGCCTCATACCCCCTAAATTTGCCCCAATCGCAAATGTTATTTCGACAACTCCTTGTGACAGTTGGGGCGTTACGGGATAAGGGGAAGGTCCGGTCGACTGGTGAGCCCCTTCTACACCCGAACCTCACCAAGGGGCAGTTCTTTTTTACCATGGGCAATTCTGATGCGCCTAAACATAAACTTCTGATGCACCTAAACTCAGACATTTGAGGAAACGGAATTCGTCCCATTAGATTGCAGAATGGAGATGGATTCTCCACTGCTTCGCCCAGAAGTTATTAAAATCGTCACAGCTCAGTACGATCAGGAGGAGAAGGTGGCTAGAGTGAGTCTGTGGGCCACTTCGACCGCGGACCTGGCATACTAGGCGGAAAAGCTCACAAATTTTTTTTAGCTGCGCCACTGGAAGAGAGGAACATGGCAGGTCTTGAAAACGCAGTGAAATTGAAGCGCAAAGCCTGCAAATTTCACGCCGACGCTATAAACTGGGGAACCAGAATCCCTGTTTAATGTAGTGCTTCCCACGAGAAGGTATTTGTATGACACTGTCAAGAACTTGGGCTTACAGCCAATCATCGAGGTTGTTCAACGGGCAACTCTTGACGCTGGCACCAGAGATGAAAGATTAAGCACCCAGGAGCTTCTATGGAAGGGGCACAAACATGCCGAAGCCCTTTCGGAACGCCCCGTCTATAGCCCTTCAGCTCAGTGCCGGGGAACAACAGGGACAACATTTGGGACGAGGTCATAACCATCAGCATTCTGACCAGATAAGAGGCCAGGATGACCGGGGCAACTTCGCTAGGGGAAGGGGAATTGAGAGCCTCCCCCTCCCCTGCATCGCCTGGTGGGGGCGAGGCTAAAGCGTCAACCAAATGGAACACGCACCCCAAGCCGTCGGCGCCCCTCCCTCCTCTCTATCGGCCAGCTTCAGCTTTCCAATCCTTAATAAAAAAAAGTCTGAAAAAATACTGATTTTGCCGATTTGTATAATTTCTAGAATCTAAATTGAATTCTAAAACCATCCGTGCAGCATCAGACTACTCATAGTGCATATTCCACCTCTCTCATCAACTGATTTTTATTTTACCCATATCGGACATATACCATAACCGTACTGCCACGCCCACGCGATGCAACGCGGCTCATTCACGACTTGTCTGTTGCTGTTTGAAGCGCTGGGTTGCTGACTTGGTTTTGGCTAACTGGCCGGCATGAGTCGGTGCGGCTTTTCTCCAACACACCAAGTTGTTTTGGACAAAACTGAGTAAAAGGTTTCGCCATTTTTTTAATCTTTTGATGCTCCGTTTTTTTGAAAATGGATAAAACTGAGCAAAATATTCTGCAAATTTTCACCTTTTGATAGTCCATTTTAAAAAATAAAAAAACTTTCTGCCTATGGCAGCTGACCCCTCCCCTATTGCCGATAACATAGCAGTTCGTCATTCATTATAGCTTAAAGTACAAAATGTACACTTAAACCAACCCCCAATCATAAGTGGCTAGCTGTGGGCCTGTTTATATAATTCTAAACTGAACTCAGTTTAATTTAATTTGGAAAGAAAATGTCTAAAAAAACATGATGTAGTCACAGTTAAGTTTTTATTGCCACGGAAATATCCATTAACCTTTATTTACTAGCAGTTTATTCCCCTGGAGCTCTATTATCCCTAGCTTGAAAGTTGGCTTCCCTGCCGTTCTTGTAACTCGCTGCGCGTGACAGGAACTGGCTCCGTCTATATAAGCGGATCGCAATGGAGCGCAGCATTTTTCTTCCTAGGGGAATTGTGTCGACCGGTTGCTCTGGAGCTTTACAGTGGATTCACCGATCCTCCTCGCTGGCGCTGACTCGTCCTCCGGTTCCGAGGGGTCTCAGATTCCAAAACCCGAGCCGGTCAGGGATGAGTCCACTCCGCACTCTACTACCAACGCTTCGGACGATTCGCAGGTGAATCGGTCTAAGCCGCCACGCGTTGGACGATCCGTCTGCCGCTTCAGCCTCCTTCCAGCATTTTTCCTGTGCTCCTTCAGGCATTCCCAAGCCGTGGAACGTTGCGTCGTTTTAGGCCCCACCAGCATCTGCAGCAACCTATCCTTCCGTCACCCATTGCTTCGACTCCGCTAGGGGCCTCGCCCAGTCCAGCTCCCAGTTTTCACCACCAACCGGTCTACAATTACCGGTTCCCTTTCCAAGATTCCAGCGGAAGTTATTGTGTGCCATCCTCCAATCCTGTTGATTGTTGTTTCCCAGGTCCATTCGGTCCGGCTCCTCCGACCCAGGTAATCGCCAATGATGTCATCTCCCTATCAGCCGACCTTTTTTGTCTCAAGTCGTGGGTCTCCGACTCTTCGGACGACAGTCCACTATTATCTGGATTCCTGCCTCTTCTCCGTCGATCCCCGTCTCGGATTTCCAAGATGCCTGTTCAGCCCCTACCAGGGATCACACCGATTCCTCATCAACCCAATCCCCAAGCAGGTTCCTCGGCAGCTCCGGCCTACCGCTTCTGCACTACGGACTTGTCACCTCTTCCTTTCCATGCGCGTGCATTTTCTTGAGCTTTCTGCTGCTAGTCGCTCTACAAATCTTCAAGCCGATTTATCCTACAAACCATGATCTCTAAGGATTCACTCGAATTTCGATGCCTCTCAACTTTCGTTACTGCATTCTGAGCGGCAGTCGCTCCGGTACCCCCCCCCCCCCCAATTGGTCTTCGATTGACACTATAAGCTGCCTTACGTTCACCTCTTCCATCGTGATTCCTCTTTCCCTTCATCAGTTACTGCAATGACACCGGTAACCGGTTCCCTAATGCTGAACTATCCTATGTCCGTCAGTCCCAAGTTCATCGATTCATTACACCTTCCTTCTGGTTCCTCTATCAACGTGCGCAAGCAACGACGGTTTCCTGCAGCCATGACATCACGTCCGCATCTGGGACCTACGACCTTTGCTTCCCCGTGCCGCCACCAGCGGTTGCCCTCTCTTCAACAGCGGCGCAAAATTCAAATCCGGTAATGGTTTCTTCCTCGCGAGGGCTACAGCAGCGGCGTTAACTGGTTGAGCATTACCCTGTGTCTTCAGTGATAATCTGTTAACGAACGTTTCATTTTCCCAGTTTTCAGTGCTAACAATGTCCTCCGATTCCTCCTCGTCCGAATATCCTTTGCCACCTCCCAGGGTGGCCAATATTCCTACACCTAAACCTTGTGTGTGTCTTGGGTTTGCTGTTGGCACCAAGGAACATTTTGATCCGCATCCTTGTTGTCAGCACCACCGCCAGTGCAACGGATCGGACTTACTTTGTTCTATAGGCTATGCATCGCCGTCAGAGAAGCTCCCACCTTCGGGCTGATCGTCTGCGCCGAAAAAAGGAACAAGCGCCATCGTCAACGATTCCCTCGAACCTACCGGTTCCACAGAGTTCGGACTCGTCCCGTTCCTCTCCCCATTCTACAAATCCCGTTACGGATATTTCTGCATCTACACCAAGTGGAGTCATGGCGGTTCCAGGAACATCGGTATTCCGTTCCCCGCGGCCCCCATTAGTACAACGGAAGGGATTGAAGATAAAAAATGTGAGGTTCCCTATGGACCTTCCACGAATCCCGTATACTTGACCACCTCTAGTTACAAAGCCGCCTTCAACTACAACAGGTTCGCCACCATTATCTAGCGACACATCAACCGTGGACTCCCCTCTTCGATCCGTGCCTTCCAACACCGGAAGTCTCCAAACCACCAGCTTCGGAGCCAGCCCCGTTTCCACCCGCTTCCACAATTCGGGTGGCCCTTACGCGGGGGCTCGACCTATCTGTCCAGGATCTGGAAAATATCGATCTCAATATTAGGTTCATCCTATCGATGGCAGAAGGTTTCCTGGCCGAACTAGTCTCTCTGCACTCAGAAAACGTTTCGCTACGATCTGCCGCAGCAGCATCCCAGGATCAAAACTTAACTTTGCAGTCAGAAGTCATCTCCCTCTCCAATGATCTGGATCGCCAATAAACACGATTCCATGTCCTCCGCATGAATTACCGCCTCCTTAAACATAAACTCCCATGGCTATCGCGTCTTCCTTCGTCACCGCCATGGCGGGTTATTCTACTGTGGTCGTTCCCACATCAAACATCTTCGTGGGGCACCTGCAACGTTGCGGATCCATTCCCCCAGTGCTTCCTGCTTCCACCTGCATCGCCCTCCTCTTCAACGATACAATGCACCTATGAGGCAGCCCCTTCTCCTCTTCCTTCGCCATTCCAAGACCCGTTAGCCACCGCTGCGATCGCGTTTACTCCTCCAATCTCTCCAGTCGTCACTCTCGATGCCGCCAATTACGCCCCGTCTCATCCGACACACGACCCTCGTTCAACACCTCCTTGCGTGTCTCTTCCATCAGATTCCCTGGGACCAGTTCATCCACCCTCTACAACATCATCTGCGGATACCATCACACCTGCGATTCCACCCATCCCTTGCCAGCTGGAATCGGCATGAACTCAAGCAGTTGCCTTTCCTGCCTGCCAAGCCTTGTCTTCCAACTCGGTTTGGCAATACGATGATGCATCCGCATCCTCCTTCTTCCCGGTGTTTACCGGAATCGTGCGTCACTCAGACCACTCCACCAGGACTCTGCCATGTTCGCCGTGCAGGAAAAAGGCCAAGGGAGTCGCCCGGGGATTCCGGGTGCTACCGTAACATGCCTACTTTTAACACCTCCTTCGTATAATTGAAGCTCCTTTGAACCACGAGGGATCTGTTCCCGCTCGACATCTATGATCCGAGCCTGGGACCATTACTCCTCGCAGGATTCCCTTCTTCTTCCGATTTTTTCTTTGGACAACGGTTCTTTAAAATAAAAACGCAACAAACCTGCAGCAACATGCACACAACCACCTTCTTTCACGGACACCTTCCTACATTAGACCGTCACGCAAAAATCCTGTACATACTTCTTCACTGTCAAGCTAATGAATCCGATAACCTCTCCTTGCTCTATACTCGCCTTTCCCGATTCTGCCAGCTCCTATCATTACGGATCCATTCCTTCATAACCACCCTTTCTCCTACACATGCACCTCTAAACCGCCGGTCTGCACTCGATCCTCGTAGAGGAGGAAACCATACCGTGCTCTGCTCCATTCAGGAACGATAATCGATCCTACTACGGTGCTGCCACGAATCGTCGCAATCCACCATGTTCCTCCCGGTTTCAGTCAATCCTACCACTCCAGCTTAGGATCTTCGGTGCTTTGTTGTGCTCTGCCTCGTCAACATCGCCTCTCCTCCTCCTCTCCTGGATGCAGACTTTGACAACATGCCATCACCAATACACTGCTGGTTCTGCTCCCGGATCCACCCTGCTTCTCCGGCTCCTTGCGTTCACGATTCCTCAGCAACAATTCTTCGCTTCCATGATTGCTTCTTCGATTCCTGGTTACTCCGTCGATTCCAGTCCACATGCTCAAGACTAAAGACCATCGCCTCGCTTCCCAACCAAGGTAGGTTGGTATCTTGTTTGTTTGCAATTCTACTTTCCCCTCGGTGTCGAACCGTTTGTTTCTTTCTACCCCTGGCTTCTACTGTTCCTGCTGCTCGCCTGTGGTAATGAGGATCCCAAGGTCCAGGTTGGAGAAACATTCGTTGGTTCCACCCGGACATAGTCCGTGGGGCCGCCGCCTCCTACTGTGGGTACTCCAAACCTAGCCCGCCACCTTATGTGGCGAAGTATGCTAGTAAATGAAAGTTAATGGCTATTTTCGTGGCAATAAAAAGACTAAAATACCAGAGCCACCTGGTTAATTTTAGTTTTTGTTTGCCTACGAAAATATGCATTACCTTTTACCCACCCAAGTGTCCCCACGGATGGACTAGGTTCATGTAGGTTGGAAGAAAGATGTTGCGATCCGCTTATATAGACGGGGCCAGTTCCTGTCATGCGCAGTGAGTTACGAGACTGGCAGGGAAGCCAACTTTCACGCTAGGGAAAGCTCCATGGGGGGAAACTGCTAATAAATAAAAGGTAATGTGTACAAAACTAAAACTAACCACGTGGCTCTGGTATTTTAGTCTTTTTACGAAACTTGCCATCCTGAAGAACGAATAAGAAAAATCACCAAAATTTGCTCTGTTACGCTATTTTAGTGCTCGCTGGAGGCCAGAAACAGGTACTAAACTAGTGCAAAATACTTCAGCTTCCGGGGCTTTGCACTGGCAGTAAAGATGGCTGCCAATCTGCACAAGAGCGACACTTGAGGTGCCTGGATCCGGCTGTCAATGAGTAGGCTATTTTGTGCAATAGAAGCAAGGATTTTTGTAACTCTGTCAGGAATGTTTTTCTGCATCCAGACAATAATGCAAGAAATTAATTGAGTAGGTATTCTGGGATACAAACAGGGATGCAAAATGGTTTCTTACTTTAGGACCTTTTTCTTACTTTTCCCTTAACCAATCAGCTCACCAAGAAATAATTTTTAAACTAATAGTCGCAAAATCGCTCGTTACGTTAAGGCAGATTGCTGTTTAGCTTCGTGCTGTAGTATTTTCAAATAGCTGGTATGAAATTTAATTTGCTTCAACTCCAGTAAGGAATATATTTTTTATTTAGTTTATGAAACGACAAACATGCGACTGATTATGACAACAGTACACCAGAATAACATATAGCCAAACTCGCTGTTTTTTACATGTTTGGTAGAATTATTCATAGTTCTTTATCAAATTACTGGATAACATTTATGTGGCAGTCCTACTCCTTCTGCATCTGGGTAAAGATAAGTATAGGACTTAAACAAGGATGCACTAATACTGCATCAGTAATTCGCCCTGCCATGAGGTACAGTAGGAAACGATTACACAATCACTCGCAACGTAAATTTTTTCACTTACTTAGTTAATACAAATTTCGCTGGTTGCTTCTCATCTTTAAAGGAGAGTATTATGGCTTTCGAGTTGCCTATACTTAATATCCATGACAACTATACCGACGTAACTCCTCTCTTCGTGGCTCGAAACACTGCACAACAGCATGACGGTGTCAATTTATGACAATTAAGTAAACAATCCTATGGCAGTACAAAATGGCACACCGATTTCTGAATGCTAGTATTTGATTGTTTATTTTTGAATCGTTAAACCTGTAAAGGCCACCATGTTCTGAATTCTCACGTTAATGTTTTCTACTATCGTTGATCGACGATAGTTGTTTTTTTCTTTGTGCGAGAATAGGCTAATTTTGGATCACGACAAATGTTGTAGTAATTAAACTAAGAAACAAAATACAGCCAACATTGTGAATAGCTAAGAATGACGTTAACATTTACAGGTTAATTTCGGGTTCTTTAACCATGTTGTAGCAACATTTAAAATTATTGTTGTACTTGGTTCTTCACTTCTATTTGTATTTACAACACATTTAATTGTTTGAAAGATGCCATGTGGATTGAATAATTTGGGACATCGTTCACAAGTACACGCTTTCGGCTGTTGTTCAGCTAATTTTTGACAAACAATAAACCCAACAAGTTTGTGTTCTTCGGGCTTCTTTTCTATTGCTAGATTTACTTTTCTATTGCTAGATGTAGGCTTCTTTTCTTTTCTATTGCTAGATTTACTTTTCTATTGCTACATTTACTTTCACATCTGCTAACGAAGATTGCAAGAGCATAACAACGATGTAAACAGAAAGAAGCACATATTGAAGGAGCCTGAAGAAGATAGGAGGACTGAAGTTTTACATCATTTTGTCAACAACCTATCGAAAATTCGCAAAATACGACGTAGTATTTCCTTTTTTGAATTTAAGCGTTACTTGTAAAAATCTGAACTTTCAAAATTCAAAGCACACGATGGTTAGCTTATTTGCCAAGCAGCGATTTGACCTTCTAACCTGCAAACCGCCCACACTTGCACTTTAATTTCGTCGAATCACAATTGAGCAAATGTGTCTAGTTTTTGAGGAGATGTGGCTGACTCTATTTGGTGAAAGCCTGTCGTTCTACACAATCATTAATTCAATGTGAGTCATGTCGAATTAAAAAAGGCTACCAGAAAATTTTCATAAAACTATTTGACGTTAATACAATATTTATTTACACTATTATACAAGAATGTTAAAAAATGACCCAGTATAAAAATAATATTGCTACATAAAAATATGTATCAATCCCAGTTAGACTTTTTCTGTCGCAAACTGACTGTACCATCGTCATTAACTGCACGATACTGTTGCCGGTTTTCAATCTGGGCATTCATATATGCTATATACACAACACAAGACGTAATTGCTATCAGGCCAAATGCCATTACTCCTTTGTTCTGCAATTAAAAAAAAATTAAAAGGCAATCACTATAATGTTGTATGTAATACACGGAAAACACAGGTTCACGTTTTTTTATGGGTGTAATAAATTGTAGCCTAAAGTGAAACCCCTCGAATGAAACAATGCACAGACTTACACTAATGCAATTAAGTCAATATGCTATACAATCGGTATTGTAAATTTTTGACAGATCAATTCAGCAGTAATTCACCATTTGCTGTGCATGTTCGACAGATTAATTCACCAACGGCAGCACAATAATTCTGCACTCTTGATTAGTGTTTTTATGCCTTGTCCGTGATTTTGCCAGAAGAAGGTAAGAGACAGTAAAAACTTCCTGCTTGTGAGCTACTGAAATCTTGCACCGACACTTCGTAGTACTGGGACTTTTGATAATTGCTTATTAATTTTTTTGAGTACGGGTGCAAACAGTAAAGAATTGATAAAATTTTTCTCTTTGTTGGGGTTGGGAAGGGGACTTCGTAAGCTTCGTCTCGTGGTTCCAACTAGGCCTTGTGATGGCTGCTAACTACAATGTGACACTGACTCCAATTAAAAATTTGTGGATTGTACTAAACAATGTGTACTGCAGTAAGGCAAACTACATTTTCTATCTGTTCAAAGTAGTTCTCAAAGGGGTAAATGAGCATCAATACATCGTTGAGTAGTACGTTTTGTTAGCCACTGACGAACATGCTCGAAGATGTCAGGGATTTTTCGATTTTCTGGTAACAGGCCTCTACAAGCTGGCAAAGTGTAGGAATACACCAGACACTTCTGAAAGAATTTAGGTCAGCTGAACGTGGTGACCATGCAGTTAGTCCCCTGTGAGCCGAAACCTAATCGTATCCTGTGATCAGCTTGGATCTTGTTGCTAATGGCACTTCCTCCAGCCATGGTGGCAGAATGAAAGGGCCCACAAAAATCTCGCCAATAATGCTTGCGTATACATTTATGTTGAATCATTGCAGAGGTCCGGACTCGACAGCATGTCGATTTACGTCGTCCAGAACTGGTCAATGTGGACATTAATGATTCCATCTCTGCCAAAACCAGGCTTGACCCATGAATAGCACTAATAACAGGAACACCAGACTGTCAGCACACTGTTGCAATGAACAGAAAGCTTTCCATAGAGGGAAGAGGGAAGCCGGCTGGACCGAGACCCTTGACCTGCCATCACTGTACTGTCAACTGTACCCTACCCTTCAGAGGGAGATGTGAGAAACCCCTTGTCTTGCTGCTACGCATCAGATGCTGGTTCCGGGACTGCTGTCAATGTTTTGCAGGGTTTGCTCTACCAATTGAAGTGTTCAATCATGTCTTGGCCCCGGTCAGCATTTACTGGGGGAAATGTCTCCTTTTCCCTGAGGCGCCAATCTAATTTTTGTATGGTTCTCCTGTTAAGAGGTTGAGGGGTCTGGAAATGTTCCAGCGTACTGGCATCTGGCCTCCACACAGTTTCCATTTGCTCTTCGTACAGAAGATGCATGTCTGCCATTTCTGCAGTTGGTTATCCGTCCAAGTTTCTGAAGGTAAAATTTGTATTAGTACTCTTTCGTTGCTACCACAGCTACGATACGGTAGGCCTATTTAACACAAAGACCTGATACTTTAATACTGATGATCAGGTAGACACTTCAACAAGTGCGACTGCATACACTTTTGTTTGCATACAATTTGCTTTGTTTAAACCCAACGTCACATTGCAGTTATCAGCCTGGCCTAACAAACAATCGCCACAACCACTATTTTATGTTGTTCCTGGAAATGTTGAGAGATGAATCTTGTGAAATCTACATAGTGAGAGCGAATAATTAAACTACAACACTAGGTAACAAAACCTGGGCGATGCTGGGTACTAACACAAACAGACTATAAAATAGTGAAAAATGGTATAAGTGCGTAGACAAACAGTTTCAATATATCCTACAGAGAAATATGTATACGCTACTTGCCACACAAACTTATTTTTCCAATGTAATTTTGTATTAATTCAATATGCAACAAATTTACCAATTAAAAAAATACTGAACTGAACTCTTTCGCATCATCAGAATAGTTGAGTTTTTTTTTATGCCCGAATTCAGTAGTGGAATTGTCGGTAGTGTAATTGTCCACATGGATGATGGTGCCCACGATTCTGACTACTCAGCTACGCTTGCTCATGTTGTTTGCAGTTCCTGGGGCGATAAAGTTTACAGTGTTCATTAGAACTTAAGTTATGTTTTCTTGTGCTCTTGGCATGCTGCCAAAGTCATATGATGATGCAAAAGAGAACGTTATTTTATAGAATGGTATAAGAGTAGGCTAACGTACTTACAGGTTTCATAAATAATTCAAAGTTAAGAACTCGAAAAACGTTTGTTGTGCGTATTTGGCGGATTCCTGCCCCCGGCTGAACTTTTGTAGCACTGTCCATCTTCGTGGTTTCAGAAGGACGACCAGCTTCTTTATTATCCGCCATAGCAGTTACACTGGTTTCTAGGATCAAATACACAGTAATCAATCACAGTTTAAAATTTACTTATCCTAAAATACTTACCTTTATTTAGCTTTTATCGTTAAAATGCTCTCTTCAACTGTCAAACAACTTCGAATTTCTTAAACTCCTCAGCCTGTCCCTGGGGCACAAAAGTGCACGATGCCAGCACCAAGTGGCCACTTGTCACTTTTTTGCTTGGTCAATCGTGACTGTTCGACTACCCAAGAGATTCGGTAGCGAGTGCCGGAGGGTGGGTTACTCAAAGGTAAGTATTTTAGGATAAGTAAAAACTAATTTTATGTTAAAATTCCGTTTTCACTTTATTTCCGAAAACACTGAATTTATTTAGCTAACTTTGCCCAGTAGGAGGGTCGCACCGAATCATGCTGAGGCAGTGAGAAACTTGTAAAACTTTTAGAAAACACCTTCACCCCTTACCAAGGCTTACCTTGGTCACATTCTGCTGAGTTATGTCTTTGAAGTATTGCTCCAGCAAAAACTTGTGGGCTCAGTGATGTGAGGTTTGATACTTCGCCAAGTTCCCTGTAATAGTGGCTGACGATTGCGGTGCCTGCAATTGCAGGCTGTTGTGATTTTGCACAATGGGGTTCTGGTGGCAAAGTCTCAGGATGCGAAGCTCATGTGTCCTGATGTTCCTGGGGGAGTCAACACAGTCCACTGAAGATTCGTATGCGCATCTGATGGCAGCTACGATCCATTGTGCTGTCTTTGCCAGACACAGTTTCTAGTTAAGTGTAGCCTTCTGTGACCTGGATCGATGGGGAGGAACAGAGGAACGTTTGAGGACTCGTTCTCCCCTTCTCTTATGGCTTAAAGCCTCCAGGTAGTATCGAAGGACCCTTATTGGGAATTGGAGGAGCTCTGAGTCCTAGTGTCCTACCAGTGGGGGCAGAGCCTGGACTATCATGGGTTTTGGTAAATCCTCTGCTTGCATGATCTTTGCTCAAAATTCAGGGTTGTGGAGGAGTGTTACGTCTCTTCCCCTTTCCCGAATCTGAGGCACCTCTTATGTTTGGAGAAGGCGCTGCTGTAGCCATTGCCAGGAGGAATAGCACTTCCTGGGTGATGTGAATTAACAATGTACTTCCGAGGGGCTCATAAGGAGGTCCCGTGAGGATGGCTAGGACCAGCGGCAGGTCCCAAGCCTGAAAAAGGAGTAGATTTTTGGGTCTCCGATTTTCGAAGGCTTGCATTAGTCAGGAGATTATACGGCTGTTGGAAACGTCTTACCTGCCAGATAACCCCCAGTAACGAATTGATGGCCCTTGACTGCTGTTAGTGATAGGCCGTTGTCAAAGAGTTCCTTAAGGAAGTCCGCAAGACGAACCACAGCGGGATCGCATGGGTTGAGTTTCTTTGCTCTGCAGCATGAATGCCATCGTCGCAATTTTGTTTCGTAAACTTTCACTGTGGAAGTGCGGTGTCACTGGATCAGGGGTTGAATGACCATCATGGGGAAGCCAGATGCACAGAGTTTGACGCTCACAGTCTCCATGCACGAAAATGAAGCAAATTGGGGTTGTGATGCCTCATCTCCCTTAGTGTTGCGACACGAGATCCTCTCTGTTTGGCAGTTCGAGAGGTCCCCCTTTGCAGAGCTCCAGAAGATCCTCATACCAAAGCCAGATCTTACCAAGCGCTTGTTCTAGGAGAGAGAGAATGGTGGAAAGAGGTAAGCTGAATCCCTCCATTCGATGCTCAGTGTAAAGGCTGGCCGCCTAAAAAAAACCTTCGTTTTGCCAACGAACAATTTTTTTTCTCTCGATTTTAAAACCTCAGCCATTTTTTTAATAATGGACGGATGCGGCCAAACTCTTCAACCCTTAACAGCCTGCAACAACATATGATGGAGTTCTTTACGGTGAAAAATTACGATATTTTCCGAGACTTTATGTCCAACTTGATTAACACTCATCTTCACCAAGTTAAGATATTAGATCGTTTAAAAACTCGATCTCACAATATCTTGCGAATTTTCGACAGCTTTAGCAAGTTTGGTGGTATAACTGCTTCACATCTGTCTTCCTCAGGCACTAAGTTTCAGTCCGTTCTCCGTCTCCAACTACGTCTTCATTTTGTGTTTTGAAAAACGGCGCCTTCCGTAGCCTCTCGTATTTACGTTGTTGCTTGTTCCAATGCGTTTCTAGGTGAGTGCTAACCTCTCTGCTTATTAAATGGCTAATGGTGGGATTCGATGGCCCTTGTAAATTCATTAATTTCTTGTGCTTTCTGGTGTGCTCAACAATAGCGAGGGACTCTAGTCCTCGTAGATGTGCGTCACTTCTGTTGTTAGAAATTAGGAGCGTCTCGGTATTTTTCCAGTCAATCGGATGCTTTGTCTCCATGCAGTGGGTGGCTATGCTGCTGGTTTCAACTTTGTTTCATACGTCCGCATGGTGTTGTTTTACTCTCGTATGGATCCCTTTTCTGGTCTCTCCTATATATGTTGCTTCATAGCCATTAGCCATTTAATAAGCAGAGAGGTTAGCACTCACCTAGAAACGCATTGGAACAAGCAACAACGTAAATACGAGAGGCTACGGACGGCGCCGTTTTTCAAAACACAAAATGAAGACGTAGTTGGAGACGGAGAACGGACTGAAACTTAGTGCCTGAGGAAGACAGATGTGAAGCAGTTATACCACCAAACTTGCTAAAGCTGTCGAAAATTCGCAAGATATTGTGAGATCGAGTTTTTAAACGATCTAATATCTTAACTTGGTGAAGATGAGTGTTAATCAAGTTGGACATAAAGTCTCGGAAAATACTGCAACAACATCTACCTCTTGGGGAAGCCCGAATTTGAAAATTCAATCTAGAAGATTCACAATCAGCATTTGAAAATCTCACGAAACCAACCGCAACGCTCATCATTTCCGGCCGCCATTATTGAAACCCGATGTACATTTTTACTATATTTTCGCTATTTCATTTGGGCAAAAAGCCCACATACACTAGCTTAGTTGTGCATTAGGAGGGGCTTCCTTCATTGGTACTTAACCTCACATAAATGTGGATACAGACATTTTAAGTGTGATATTTTTTATTGTATTTATCTGCAGCAAATCCTATGAAAAATTTCCACTACGATCTAAAGTTGTCTTTTAACTCAAAAGTTAAACTTCCCATTTAATTAATGTGATATAGCATTCATCTAAGCTAGTTTATTTAATCTTTTTATATATTCTTTTGCCCCCAGAAACGCTACCATTAGTCCCAAAATAATTCGACATCGGCATTCTCACGGACACAAATTTTTGTGTGAATATTTTTTGCTTTAGTTCTCCATCAAACTCCGACTGTGACCATCCGAATGTTTCTACTAGCTTGCCCTTCTGTTAAAATCCGAATTATCTTATAAAGATCTGTTCCCAAGCCAATCCAAAGTCAAACTGCACAAAACTCCGTTTCCCCCTTCCGCACCCCCAACCTAGTTGTGGTGTGTAACACTGCAGTTTACAGTTAAAGCTTGTTAAATTTAATAGTAGTGATTTATTCATTACCCAAGCCAACTACTAAGCTTTAACAAGAGCAATTTCACAAAGCACTCATGTAATAATTCAATCCATAGACAATATTTTAATGTAAAGGCCTTTCACAAAGTTCATGAGTTAAAACTCAATTTGGCCTATCTTTACATGTCCCTACTCCTTCAAACGGTTTTGCACCAAAACCCTTTGCCAAACCGACTTTCCCATTGTTCTCCTGGCCTTCACCAATCAGACCCTCGCTGCTTTCCCCCCTCTCCAGCATAAAAAGCCCCAACAGGACAGCTCAGCCAGTACAACTCACAGATCTCTCAAGCTAGCAGGGTCACGCCAGTCGGGAGTGGAAACGTCACGTCCAAGGATGCCATGCCGGGCAAAATGGTAGTGGTTCGTATGGTAGTTGTTTAGCTTTTGAAAGTTTAATTTAGGACCCCCTTATTCTAAATTCATAGTTTAAAACTTAACTAACTTCTAGCTTAGAGAAAATTATGGGAGGTGACGCCATTATCAGCATTTTTGGTCCCCCACCCCCATAATGTCAGAGTGGTTCTCTTACTAAAAACCAACGATTTCTAGCTTATTTTAAATGGATTTTTAACTTAAAGTGGCACTATCACCGATTGAAAGCAGCCGAATTCTGACAACATCTAGCGTTTGCTTGCACCAAGTGAAGGAATGCATAACGACATTTCTTTTAACGAAACAAACAAGCCACAACATCCTTAATTATTGAGTGAAAATTTGGTTCATCCTCATGCACCTGCGAGCAAGCTAAAAGGTTAACAATATCAATGTCGCTAGATGGCACCACGGTATTTTCGTTCGTATTTCAATCGGTGATAGTGCACTTTAAACTGACGGTTTGATCTTTGTGGAAGTCGAAAGAAAAATACTGATGCCTAAGTGTAAAATTGCCGGGCTTTTTACTTCTTAGAACAGTTTCTGAGGAAACTAAGGGATGTTGATCTTTTGTACTTGGAAAACTTAGAAAAATAACTGTGGACGGTTGATCTTTGAAACATACTGTCAGCTAAATTGTTATCAGCCGACGCCTTCACTCAGCCTTACTTTTTCTAATTTGAAAATTTGATTACTATTCAAAACACAAGTGTTGTTTTGTCTGATTTATGTGAATTACTAGTTGTAAATTCAAGCTTTGTTGCTTTTAAATACTTTATATCAAAAGGTGATCTAGTAAACCATAATGTAAAGTGTGCTTTCCATAATTCTGTTGTTAAAATAAAACCAGGAGTTTTAAACTTCAGTTCGTTTGCTAGCCGATTAATTGTTTAAGTGTAAAATAAATATGTAGCCCATCTTTAATTTTAGCTTTTGATAAACAGTTAAATTCCACCGTTGGTGGCAGTGATCACCATTAGTGTTAAGGTTAGGCCCCTTTAATTAGGACCCGACGCTTCATTCCCCATGCTAGGACAGCAGCCCAAGCTGTGCTTATGCCGTAAAATTCGTTATAACCAACGCTAAACCTTAAGCTGAAACTCCGTGTCAACCAAGGGAACCGGGGACGTTACAAGCACCTCAGCCGTCGTAGCGTCCGCCGTTACAACTGGTGGCAGTGGAGAGATGATCAGGTGCTGTTCCCGTCAAGCGTTTCCCCCCTGCCATACTACTATCCCAAATACTTAGAAGGATGCAAGCCACTTCCAACTAGACGTCTGTGGTCCCAACAAAACGACCACGAAGTAGATGCAAAAGTCAAAAAGTCACGAAGCAGAAGTGGTACTAACGTTATAAAATAGTACAAACACCGCCCAGCAGCTACAACAACTGCCGGTGCCAGGAAGCAACAGTTGCCGCTTCCCGTGTGAGGTCCTCCAGCCGTGAGATGTCTCCCCCAAACCCGATGCTGTAGGAGAAGCCGTCCGCCCGGAATCAGGTGCTCCTGTGCAGCCAAGCCCACCAAGGTCCCAGTGCAATAGACCGCCAGAGACGTTCTACTTCAAAATCAGTGCAGGACTTCTAGTACTACGGTGGAAACCGGAAGGACTGACTGACCGTACAGTGATTGTACAAAATTGGGTAAGTGTGCATAGGATATGCTTACAGGCCGCCAAGCCGAGTGTTGTAGTTAAGAGCATTTATGAATTTTAGCTATTCATATACCAGAGTGCTAGGGGTCCTTGAAAGTGTATTTTTATGTATTATCTTACTGGATTTGGGAGAGAAGTTTTTTAATTAATTCGCTCTGCTCAAAATTAACGTAAAATTGTTATGCGGTTGCATTTAATTTTTGTTTCTTTTATAAAAGCTTTATTTTGAAACCACGTTAAACCTAAAAATGTCCGAAATGGAGGAATTAGAAGAGATCATTTGTGATTTACAAAACAGAGACCTGTAAAAGGCTTGTTTAAAACTAGGCTTTACAAGTGAATCTAGAGCCGAGTCACAGAAAATCTTACGAGCAGCCCTCGAATATGGTAAATTAGATTTAGACGAACTCTCTGACACAGTAGCAAGAACTATGGAAAAGAGAGATGCTGCAATTTTTGCCAAAAAAGAACTTGCAGCTAAGGAAAACGGACTTTCTTTATTGCCAAAACAACTTAACCTGGTAATTTTAGCATTACATTCCTCGAATGTGATGTTCCCCTGGAGGTTACTTCCGGTATGTAGACGCCTGCTTGCATATCCCACCGCGCATGCGCGGTGCGGTCCTCGCTTATAAAAGCGACAGCGCGCAAGCTATCGGCATTCATTTTCCTCCAGAGGTGTCTCCACGCCACCTCGCTCCCTGGTACCTGACTGTCATTTGGAAAATTGGATTCCTCGCCGAAGATGGCCACCGCTTCGAAAGCCCATCCTTCGTCCAACGCTCATCCTCGTGCTCTTGCTCAATTCGATCTTGGCAGCCGTTGGGCTTCCGCCCACGACCTCGCCGCTTACGACTCAGCCCGCACGACACTTCCCGATGTCACGCCTGCTCCTGCTGTCGCATCGCCTGACTCCCCACTCCTCCCGGGCCAGCGCACGCCGCCTCCCACCCCGCTGGACCAGTCGTCCCTCCAGCACGACCTGTAAGTCGCCAAGGACTCCTACCGGGCCGCCAAGCGGAACCTCCGCCATGCGACACTTACCCATTCTCCGGACCGGAACTCGCCGCTCGACCTGTCGTCCAACTCCTCCCGGAAAGGCCTCAGCGTCAGCCGCAGTGTCGTATGGGAAATCGTACATGATACTGTCCGTCACCTCCAAGTCAACCCGATGCCGCCTCCTTCCTGCACATCATCGGTACGCAAGGCCCGTACCCAAGACTGGGTTGCGAATCTCTCTTCAACATCTGGGACAGACCAATGCTGGACCTATTCGCCACGAAGCACAATGCCAGACTTCCCCACTACATCAACCCGATCCCGGACGACTCGGCAACAGCAGTAGACGCTCTCACGTTCCCATGGCACAACTTGTTCGCCTACCTATTTCCACCATTCAAACTACTTCTACAAGTACTTCGGAAAATAGAAGAAAGCCAGAGTCTGTTCATTCTAATAGCTCCCCTCTGGCCATCAACGGCTTAGTTCCCGCTCCTCCTAAACCTAGTAGTCGACACTCCAAGAAGTCTCCCGCTTCTACCAGATCTTCTGTCACAACAGAAAGGAACAAAACTACACCCGAACCTTCCATTCCTAAACTTACACGGGTGGCTACTATCATCAAACTCCTCAAAAAGGCTGGAATTCATCAAGAAGAGGCCGATCGCATCGCATCCAAAGCAACCAGGGAATCGACACACCGCATGTATAACAGCCACTGGTCCAAGTGGATTCAATGGTGTATCGCAAAACGTACAAATCCAATCAACCCCTCTCTTCCCGAACTTCTAAACTTCTTCGGCGACTTGTTCAACATCGACAAGCTCAATGGCCCCACTATCCTTGTCTACCGATCCGCATTAAATTCCGTCTTCAAAGCTGCTAGCCGCACCACCATACTGGAGGACTACCGAGTTTCTGCCTTGCTACGCTCATACGAAAACGATCGACCTACTACAAGACGTTCCGTAACCGACTGGGACCTTTCCATCGTCTTACAATCATTAATGGAAAACTCCTACGAACCCATGCAAGACAGCTCCCTCCACCTCATGACCCGCAAAACTGTCTTCCTCGTGACACTGGCAGCAAGTCTAAGATGCTCTGAGATTCAAGCCCTATCTGCAGACCTGGCATACTGCATCTTTGGCCCGAACTTCTCCTCAGTCACACTCTTCCCTAGAGCATCCATCAGAGCCAAAACTCAAAAACCGTCCGAGCCTTCGAAACCCATAACATTCCCTGCCCTCTCGAACCTCGCCGGAAACGAACCTGAACGTCTCCTCTGTCCGGTCAGAGATCTCCGCTTCTACCTAGCCCGCACACAGCACGAAGACATACGCAGAGGCAGAAACCAACTTTTCCTTCCAGTGGACCTCTAAACTGGCAAAACCACTGCCGCCGTGGTATCACGCTGGATCAAGAAAACCATCGAAGCAGCTTATGACAAACACGAATTGAGCAAGAGCATGAGAGTGACGGCGCATGAAGTGAGAGTTATCTCCACATCTTGGGCCCACCATAACGCCACCCCAATTTTTAATGAAGATGAAATTTAAGGATTTTTTTCCGTGGAAAGTTAGAGGATGTGTTATTCTATTAAGGTTTGCAAGAATTGGTCGGTTTGATGCATTTTCCAGGGAGATATGCCTATTTAAGTAGCGAGGTCTTTTTGGTGCGGTAGCGCCAAATAAAAACAAGTGTTCGTCGTAAAACGAAGATTTCTGCCCTCAGGTTTTTGCTCGGCGGTGTTAAAGTGGCCTCACCACGAGTGTCTAATACAAGACCACATTTACATAAGAAAGTTAAAACAAGCATTACACCTGTTGATAATGTAGAAATAATTAAAGGTTTCCCAGAATTGTTTAGCGAGGGAATGGGAAAGTTCAAAAACTTTAAAGCTAAGATTCAATTAAAGGCTGATGCTAAACCAATTTATTGTCATGTTCGATCGGTTCCATTGGCACTTAAAGAAAGTCGACCACAAAATTAGGCGCCTTGTGGGCTTAGGAATTCTGGAGCCTGTGGCGACCTCACAATGGGCGACGCCAATCGTGATAGTTCATAAAGCTGATGGAGAAATCAGAGTAATAGGTGATTACAAAACCACCGTGAACCCACAATTGGAAGTTGACCACTATCCGGTGCCCACATCAGCAGAAGTATTTAGTGAACTCGCAGACAGTGACACATTTTCCCTTATCAATCTTTTCTGCAAATTGAACTCGATAAAGAGTCACAAGAAGCGTGAACTATTAACACACCCTTGGGTCTTTCTCGCTGGCTTCGTGTACCTCTGGGCCTTGCGTCCGGTCCTGGAATTTTCCAGAAGGTCACGACGCAAATCACGACTAAAATTCCCAAATGTCTTCTATGACATCCTCGTGAGTGGGAAAAGGGGGGGGGGGGGAAGCATAATGACGCGTTAAACCAACCGTTAACCGCTTTGCAAGATGCAGGAGCTAGGCTTAAGATCGAAAAGTGTAAACTGTCGCGGCCTGAATTAAAATATTTAGGCCACATGATTAATGCAGAGGGTTTGAATACACTCCCTGAGGTTATTGAAGCAGTCACAAATGCTCCAAGCCCAAATTGTATTCCTGAGCTACAGAGCTTTTTGGGTTTCGTAAATCATTACTCAAAATACTTACCTAACCTTGTTCATATTCTGTCTCCAGTTACCAGGCTACTGAGTCCCAAAGTTAAATGTGTCTGGGGGGCAGAGTGTAAACAAGCTGTTAACAAAGTTAAAGAACTGTTCCTTAAATCTAAACTTCTGGTCCATTATGATTCCAAATTAAAACTAAAACTCGTTTGTGATGGCTCACCTTATGGGGTTGGCACTTGCCTTATGCACGTCATGCCAAACAGCGAATCATGCCCCATAGTTTTGCTTCCCGCAAACTAACAAGGGCGGAACAGGGCTATAGTCATTTTGATAGAGAAGCACTCAGTGTGGCGTGGGGAGAGAAGCGATTCCATGAATATGTTTATGGACAAAGATTCATATTCCAGTCTGATTAGAAGGCTTTAATCTGGATCCTTGGCCCTAAAAAGGGTATACCGTGAATGGCAGCCGCTAGAGTTCAAAGGTGGGCAGCAATGCTAATTGCGTATGACTATGAATTCCAGCACATCCCTAGAAAGCAAAATTTAGCTGCCGATGCACTGTCACGGCTCCCACTCCCAGATACTGAGGAGTTCGAAGAAGCAGATGCTCAATATAATGTTCTAGCTTTAGAAACTGTTTCGAATTTACCAGTGCTTAATGAAACTCTTTGTTTTAGAAAGTAAGAGCGATAAGCTTTTATCTAGAGTTTACCGTTATGTGAACCATGGCTGGCCAGATGTGTGTGACAACCCCGACATGCAACCGTACTTTGTACGCCGCAGTGAAAGCTCTATCGAGAATGATACATTATTTTGGGGATTCAGGATCGACGTGCCGATAGCCTTACGCAAGCAAATTTTGAAAGATTTACATAGCTCACACCTCGGTATAGTTAAACTTAAGCTTGGCTAGGTCAAAGGTGTGGTGGCCAAAGATTGATTCTGATATCAAAAACAAAGTTAAATCCTGTCAAAACTGTCAAGAGTTTAAGGATACTCAATCTGCAGGACCCACGCTTACCTGGGTGTATCCACTAAAACATAATGCTATATTCCATGCTGATTTTTTGGGGCCGATGGATGATTTTTTATCCTTGTCGATGCAAACAGTAAAATTCCATTCGTGCATAAAATGAAATCCACAACATCAGCCAAGGTTACAGATACTTTAAATAACCACATTGCCAAAAACAGGCTATGGATCCTTTAGTTACTGAAAATGCTCCGCAATTTATGTCTGCTGAATTTCAATGTTGGCTAAAAGCTAACGGGATCCGGCACATGTCCGGCCCGGCCTTTGCTCCATGGGTAAACGGTTTAGCCGAGATTTATGTTCGTAATTTTAAGCAAATTTATAAGGCTGTTCGGCAGGCCGGATCCTCAACTCAGGAAAGCATAAATTCCTATTTATTATCCTCATGAATCACTCTAAGCTCTACCACCCAAGCTACACCCAGAAAATTATATTTCAACAGAGAATTAAAGTCTCGTCTGGATTTGTTGTATACGGATCCTGCCACTAAGGTTAAAAAGAACCAACTAATGTAAAGGCATGAGGCCTAAAAATCCTGAAGATAAAATTTTTCTTAGCGCTCACGGGCAAACCTCTCAAATGTCAATCCAGTAGTCGCCACTTGGCCACTAGACCCTAGAAAGCACTCGCCATTTCAAATTCCTACTCGCCACAAACCAAATACAGTTTTTGCACGATGCGTGGTTTATCCATTTATGCATTTATGGAAGTGTACAATTTTCTTCAAGGCTAGTATTAATTCAGAAAAAGCTGTTATATGGCCATTACAGATCTGAGCATAACGCTGCGAACCATTCGTCTCTAACTTATATAACGGTTCCCGAGATATCGATCTTTGAGTAGCATTCTCGATTGCTGGTCGCCGTTTTGGCAAGTAAGGTCAAATTCCAAGTCGCCATTTGTTTATTTGCAGTCGCCAAATGGCGAGTGGCGACCGACATTGGAGAGGGTTGCTCACGGGCGCTAGGCCTATTTCATCACCTCCAACTTAAAAATTTTGTATCTCCAAGGAAAGTGGACTTAAACGACTCCTGTTTGCACCATTTAATAGAACTGAACTTTCTCCTTCATTCTGTGAAAACTGAACTTTAAATTTCCACTTATTTCAATTTCTACGGCAGTTTGAAAAAATGCTCAAACTGAGCGCCGACGCACGCAATTCAAGTCGCCATTTTCCGAAAACAATCTTGTAAATATTTACATGTACTCACGAATTTATTCCCAGGCATAAAGCCGACTAGCTTAGTGTTGTTTTAGATGTACCAGTACTCTACGTTTTTATTTTTACTAAGGTGACGATTTTAGCAACCATGAAAACCTCGACTAATCTCATGTTATTATTTGCGGGTGCAGTAATACACTTTAATTTTTATGCGTTATAGCATTTCGTACACAACTGGTTTATTTTAATCTTTTGCCTAGGCTTTTATAAAAGCAATTATTAACGTAACTTTTTCTCATGAACTCTACCTTGTTCAAAATGGCAAACACAACTACCATTATTTTTACCGGACATTTTTAGTGTGTATCTTGTATTTTTATGTCAGGGCTCCGACCATAGTGATCTCAAGCCGAATGCAAAGTAATAACCTTTTCCTTCAATTAAAAACAGTATAATTAATTTTGAGCATCAAACTTCGTTCCCCCCCCCCTCCTTCAATAGTTGCGATACATAATATCGTAGTTTTTATTTATAGGCTTATTCACGTTGTTATGAGTTCCAAACTCGGTTGCACTTTCAAAACAAGGCCTCTAATGCCCAAAAGTCGGCAAATCCCTTTGCTCTTCAAGCTCCTACAATTCCCTTCCAACCAAAAGACAGTATTCAATTTCCCCTCCACTCAGAGAGCAAAGCTACCCTGCCCGTCCGTGCTGCCATGCCCACTTCCGGTATTGACAGCCTGGCCGGTCTGAGTCAGTCTCTCCTCCTCTCGAGGTGTCCCTCTACCCCACTCCACGCCCCCCGTCGCTCTCCTACAGGGCCGCGGTTTCCTACTACATGGCTGCCAAGCTGCAGGTATAAAACTCCGCTCCTGTGGGAAATCTTTAGCTTAGCTCAAGACTCAAAGGCTAGAGGTCACTACGGCGGTCGGAGCAGAGATGTCCTGTCCAGTGTTGCCATGCCAGGCAAAGTAGTAGTTCTTGATAGTAACTAGTTTAAATTGAATTTTATTTTTGGAACTATATTTCTAAATTTTTAGTCATGAATTTTAAACTTAACTTCTAGCGTTTGAGAAACTTATGGGTAGCCAAAATGCCATCGGCATTTCTGGTCTAGGGCGCCCATAACTTAAGGGTTTAAGGTCCACTTCCTAAAAACCGTTTTTTTTTTCTTATTTATGAACTCAGTGTTCATCAAATAATCTAAGAGATCACCAAGATCTAGCATGTGTTATCGTCGAAGCAGAGCTTTCGAAAGGTAGTTTTCCTTATAATGCTAACCTAGATTCAGAGTGATAGATTGAAGTGATTTTAGTGCAAGAGTTGCTAACTTCGTTCAAACGACTGTTTTACTAAATCTAAGAATCATCATGTAATTCAGAAGGTTGTGATAGCCTAAACCGACTTTTCTAGTCCAAATTTGTAATGTGAACACAATTCTGTTCTCTGCCGATTTAATGTAAATCCAGTGCTTTTAATTGAAAAGCCCCAGTTTTATTTGTAACCAACTAGTTACTTCGTGTTGTATAATAACTTGTCATGTTTAATTAAAACAGAAAAGAAAGTTGTTTTAAACAAC
>JAHWFP010050780.1:38363-74552 GCA_023313725.1 Lithobius niger | reverse complement strand
ACTTGTCATGTTTAATTAAAACAGAAAAGAAAGTTGTTTTAAACAACGACTTCCGAGTCCAATTTAATTTGCAAGGGTTATTTAATTACAAAAACAATTTTTATTTTAACTCCTAAGTAGGCAATTAAATTAACTACCCATCGTGGTGGCAGTGAACCGTGATAGATAGGTCATAAAAGTTTAGTTAGGACGTTGACGCTCTCCTCCTAACCGTGCAGTACACGCTATGCTGTGTTTCCGAAAAAGTAAAAACCGCCACTTATGATTTAATCTCTACAAACTACAACTTCGCCAGATGTCGGTGCTATAGACAGTAGACACCTCAAGACCCTGTAAGCGCCGCTACACTAAAACAGATTCAAAGCACACACAACCGTGCGTTGAATTCTTATCAAGTGGGGATAAAATATGGTATCGGAATTATAGCGTAACTAATTCTAAATTATGGTCTATTGGCACTGTGTTTAAGAAATGCGAATTAACTTACGTTGTTGTCGATGATGATGGTGTCACTAAGCTACGCAAACATCGCGAACAGCTAAGGTCCCATACCGTTGATAAGTATGTCGAAGATGCACAGCCTAATGAGCGCGATCCGACACGAAAATCCGACAATTCCTGCATGAATAAAATTCCTGATAATTCACAAATTCACGTAAAAAGCAAAGATCGTTTGTTTGTGGGTAAGCAAAGTCATGAAAAGCCAATTTCCATCGAGGCATTTCCGAGGCGAAAATCGCTGGGACAATCCAGAAGATCCCTGCCTGTTGCTAGGCCTGATAAAACACCAATCAAAAGCCGAGGTGGGTCACTTGAGAATTTGCGATCCATAACACCAGGTGTCAGCACCTCTCCAGCGAGATCACCCCACACACGATCAGTAGACGAATCTGGCAACATCATTTATCGCCCTTGGCTATTACTTCCAGTGCCACGCAACGTGATATTAGAAAGCCAGAACGGTCAGACTCAGAGCATCCGATACTTGTAGATCAGGCTGCTCAGCAAGTGGCGATGCCAACACCAAAACCCACTAAAATAAAGCCACAGTATAACAAACGTAAAGCATTGCCATCATCGCCTCCGCACGTTGATGATACTGCATTGCTTCCACATAACCGTTCTAAATGGTTACGAAATGCCCCTGACAAGCTAAATTTGTAACCCTAATTATTTATTACTTTGTGTGGCTACTACTTTTACGTTATACGTCTGTAACATAATTAATCGTAAATCCGATGAGGGTTTTTTTTTTTAAATCGTGCGGAGGTCGCAACATGTTTTGTTCTCGTTAACTGTGCGTGGGACAAACTGCGTTATTTTAAACTGTCCTCCTTAAAATTAGAAAAAGTGTTTTGTAAATTGTTATTCGTGTGAAAAACAGATTTCACGTTTTTATCACTATGTTTTCTTTTGTCTATTTTCATGTAAAATCTTCCGCATCGGACATACAACGTTGTGTGGAGCCACAACAGGAAAACCAGGGCTATTCTAACCATTACATCTGCACCCAGGCAAATATGAAGTGGATGCCAGATAACTACAGCTGCCGTCGTAGTGTTCTAGCTGCGAAATTGGTCGCTTGACAAAAGAAAAATAACACGTAATGGGTTACTCATCAAATAAAAAGCGAATTGTAAAAAAGAAAAAAAAATTTTTTTGTTGCTCCAATCGAAATTTCAAGCTGTCGATTTTTCAGACAAGCTTCATTCCATGTTTAATTTATCGCTTAAAATCATGTACATCTTGATTTATTGATTTTTATCATTCAGCTTTCCAAAAATGTTTATTTTCTCTCCTTTGAAAGCGCAATAGTAATGTAATTTCTTTAAAACTAGACAGAGTACTAAAAAAACATCTTGCCTTTGAAATAATCATATTTTATTTTCAGCTAGGCTAAGAATTTTTTTTTCAGTCTTTAATTTGACGTGTCACACGTCGAATTAATGCGGTTGTGGCCAAAAAACGGGTGGACGCGATTTACGTCAGCGTCATCTCCTCAAAAACCATTTGTTCTATTCTGATCCGACGAAATTCAAGTATGTGGGTGCCGGGTGGGAGAGTTGCAATGTAAAATATCAAAACACTAGGGATTTCACAGATTTTGTAATTAGAGAAAACAAATTGCTAACCTCTAACCAGGTATTTCAACGCGAAACCGTCGTCCATAGAGTACTACGACTAGTACTATGACTAGTCCACAGTGCTATGACGTCAGCATTGCACGTGTGCTCTTCGCAAATTTTAGCCTGAAATGGCAGTGGCGGTGTTGAAAAACTTCGCGGAAATGTGGGTCGAGGGTCGGTTAGAGGGTCGAGGGTCGGTTACACTAGTAACGCTCGATAAACGTCGGGATCATTCGGTTTTGTGACATCATCGCGCAGACTATTTATATTAATTAAAACAAAATTGTAACATAATATTACTTTGCATCACTGAAAAGTTGAATTATTTATAGGGTCATTTTAAGAAATTTAGTTTTTGACGATGATGCGCGTACATTAATTTGCGTCGTAATCCAAATGAAACGTGGAGGGTGGAGGCGAAAATACATTGTACTAACGGCAGGCGGGACCAGCACCGGGAGAGAGGGGGGATATAATTAGCGCCATTTTGAACTATAGCGGAACTAGAGGGGAACAATCTACCTATATGCTTCGTTTAGGAGAGGAAGGATGGAAGAAGTACATCTAGTAAAGGTATGTCGTATGGATGAACAATTTTTGGTGTTAATTTTTGCTGGGAATTACGTCAGCGTTTGTTTAGCCTCAAATATCTCTGAATTGCGTGTAAGACTGGCGTGCGTGGAGAAGGGGGGGGGGTATTTTTTGTCTTTTATTTTTAAAACTTGATTGTTCAAAAATAAAACTAGATTTGCTGTAAATCCAGCGCACACAAAAATTAGGCAGCAAAGATTAAACAAAAGCTAGCTAGCCTACATGAAATTGTGGTGTGATATTTTCATTTATTTTGTAGGTTAATACACAAACAAAAAGGTGCACTAACACTGTATTAGTAATTCGACGTGTCGTATGGTAGAATAAAAAATATCTGTAATTGACGTATGAAGTTGGAACGGCAGATATACCAAGCGGGACACTACTAAAAAATCTAAATGCATGGTGTACTGAAGAATATCTACTATATTGCACATTATATTAAAAAAAATTGTCTCGTAACGTTTGCTACTACGATACGGCAAATGAGCCAGAATCTTGTGTGTGACGATGCAATCACTGACCAGATAAGTTTTCATCGGACGCTGATATTGGTTTTCTTACAAAAAAAACAAACTGAAAGCTTCGTTGTTTTACAGTTTCCCGTACCCGTTGTTCTTGTACATTTTTTAAAATCTTCGAACACAATATTTCATAAATTCAGCAGGTAATTTGGGGGGGGGGGGCGGTAGGAGAAATCGTATTGCGCTGAGGGTACGTGAGGTTGACTACTTTAAATTTATTTACACTTTTTAGGTGTGTATTAATAAAAATTAAAATATTCACACGAAAATTGTGACAAAGTCCACGTTGAATATAACACTGCAATTTCATGTGGCCATTTTTTGTTAGGCTACTCAATACAAAATACTTGTTTTACTAGCGTTTTATAATTATTTTTATTATTATTATTTGTAATTTTAAACCTATGGTTAAACCTAATGTCGAACCAATAAAACTTACGTGAGTCTTCCTGTTACGGATTTTAAAAAAATCTGAAAGTCAGGGGCCATTAGGAATATCCCGCCCTTCCCTCCCTCTGGCCAGTCCGCCACTGTGAAAGCAGGACATCACTGGCTTTGCTCACTCGTTCAATAGGAAACAACACCACAAATACGCGTAATAAAATACTGTAATATATCGCACCCGAAAAGCAGCAAGGATGGCGCAGTAAACAGCAAAAGTCTTATACTAGCATCGCATTCATTGTACCTCCAGATTCAATCATAGAAATTCGGTGTACCTTCCAGATCACTGCAAAGGTAAGTGATGTATGGGCTTTTTGGCCAAAACCCTTTTTTTGGAGACGATACTGGGACTCCAGCTGTCAAAAAAACCTCCGGGAAACTTCGTTTTAACGAACTCTATTTTTTTTCCTATATTTTTTTTTGTGGATCCGGGGATAGGATACCATCCCATTGGCCTGATAAAAGCCGAGGTAATGCTTAACTCGTGTTGTTCTTGAACTACTTTACATGGCTTGGCAGTCTTGATAGTGGCATGTCTTGTGTGCACTGACCTTTTCTGTTTTGGCTTCCATTTTGCGTTCACCAGGAACCCCAAATGGAATCCTCTGCGTGGGGGCCTGTAAGGGCTTTTTGGCAAAAACCATTTTTTTGGAGAGGATACCGGGACTCCAGCTGTCAAAAATACCTCCGGGAAACTTCGTTTTAACGAACACTATTTTTTTTTCCTCCAAGTCTTGGCGCCGCCCGCCCCTGACTTGTCCGACCTCCAACTTCAAACCACTGAATCTCCAGGAGTTACCAACCAAAATGGCCCATCATAGAATTTCTTAATAGCCACGAATTTGAACTTTCATTCTGCGAAAACAGAACTCCAAATTTCCATCTAGTTCTTCAGCTACAAGCCTAAGATAAGGTCACCAAACTGTGCCGTGACGCACACACTTCCGGTCATCGTAACTCCACCCAATTTGTACAAATGTAATCATTTCTTTTCCATTTTTATAGGCATAAAGCCGACGCGGTTTAGCTTAGTTGTGGAATAGGAGGGGCTTCCTTTGCAAAGGTACTTAACCTCGTAAATAGGATGTGAACTTGTTGAATGTGATATTTTTTCTCTGGTTTGTAGCGCGCACAACTATATGAAAAATTTCCCACTTCTATGTTGACTAAGTTCTGCCACTGCAAAGTTAATGCCACAAATTTAAATGCGTTCTAGCATTTTTCACTAAATTAATTATTTACTCTTTTAATATTTTCAATTGCCCCCTGAACCCAACCATGTGCTCGGACTTCAAAAAAATATTTAACGGCAAATTTTTCGGACGCCACTTTTTTTTGTTGTTTGTTTGTAAATAATACTTACTACGAAAATCGCCGAGGGTGACCACCCAACAATTCCGAATGTAATACTAGCTTGCCCATCCTTCTATTAACGCAATTCATTAAAAAGAGCTGTTTTCCATAGCAAAAAAACAAGTATTCTGTTCAAAACACTTCGTCCACCCCCCCCCTTCAATAGTTGCGATACATAATATCGTGGTTTTAATTTATAGGCCTATTCACGTTGTGAGTTCAAAACTCAGTTCCTAAGGCCTCTCAATTCACAAAAATCGGCAATTCCCTTTGCTCTTCTTATTGCCAATATTCCCTTCCAACCAGATCACAGTATTTAATTCCCCATCCACTCAGAGATCCAAGCTACCCTGCCCGTCCGCGCTGCCCTACCTACTTCCGGTAGTGACAGCCTGGCCGGTTTTGGTCAAGTCTCTCCTCCTCCCAAGGTTTCACTACCCCACTCTTTTCCTCCCCCGTCACTCTCCTACAGGACCGCGGTTTCCCTCTACCTGTCGACCAAGCACCAGGTATAAAACCCAGCTTCAGGAGACTCTCGTTAGCACAGACCCGAGCGCTGACCGGGTGAGCACAGCTCACAGGTCTCAAGCTAGGAGGTGGTCACGCCAATCGGGATAGGAACGATGCCGTCCGAATGTTGCAATGCCGGGCACTATGTTTGTGGTTTGTATCGTGTAGTTTAAAATTGAAAGTTTTATTTTAGGCCCCTAAACCTAATTTACTAGTTTAATTTTAACGCAACTCCTAGTTTGATAAATTTATGATTTAACTTCGTACATCAGCAGTTTCTGAACTTAGTTAATCATAAACGTCAGGGTGGTTCCCTTCCTAAAAACCAAGTCTATATTACTTATTTTAATCAACTTAATTTAAGTGAAAGTCCTGCTTAAATTGCTAGTGCTTCCGTTGAGCTGATCTAGTTCAGAATTAACTGGAGGTTTAGTTGAGTTTGTGGGAGTTTGAACGCAAACAACATACTGTAGGCCTAATTGTAACTTGCGGCTGCATTTTATATTTAGGATGTTGAAACATACCTGAGTAAACTTTCTTGATGTGAAAGATAACTGATTTTATTAACGCCTAGTTCGTTGTTGAATTTAATAATGTAAATTCGTGTTGCTTACTTAAAGCTTTCATTTGTAAAAACTCGTGTGAAAATGTAAAGTGCTTTTATATTTTGTTAACTGTCTATAAAAAAACCAAGAGTTTTAAACGTCAGTTGTTTTTACCAAGTTATTAATTGTAGAGTTAAAATATTATGTAAACCCCCTTTTATTCTTAACTTAGGATTTTGCTGCAAATAATGTCACTCCACCTGGTGGCAGCGCGTACCGTGTAAAATAGTACATGTTAGCCTATTTAACTTGATAGGATATTTTCGCTCCGTTTCCTACATTGGGCCCAAGCCTCGACTGTGCTTTGATAAACCAACCAACCACTGAAAGTATGATTTTTAACAAGACCGAAGTCTACCTGATGTCGGGGATGTTACAAGCACCTCAGCTGTTGTAGCATCCGCCGTTACAATTTGGTGGCAGCGGTGGGATCAACAGGTGTTGTTCTCAACAAGCTTTTCCTTCCTGCCATTCTACCATACCAAGATTGCAGTTGAAGAACCCTTCAACTCGATGTCCGCAACTCAGCCCAAATAGTTGCCCGAAAATGATGCCCGTGATTCCGCCACTATCGTAACCCCATCAGACGTCTGTACTGCCGACAAAAACAGTACTTTCCCCCGCCCCAGCTTCTGTAATCGATCCTAGAGCCGAGAAAAGAAAGCCACAGCTTTACCGTGAGAGAAATCTGCCACCTGCCATTTAGATGCCAGCATCTTGCCGCCGCCGGTGAGGAGGATCCACCCGTCCAGGGAAAGGAGCTCCGTTACCGCCAATCGTGGATTGTGGACACCCCATCCTCAGTTCCAGTGAAGTAGACGTTCTACTTGGATTTTGTGCAAGCCTTCTTCAATCAGTGGTGGAGGATTGGACCAGGACAAGACTGACCGCTTAGTGATTGAGTTTTGGGTAAGTGTGCACAAGATATGCTGTAGGCCGCCAAGCCTAGTGTTATAATTAGATGCATTTTTTTTAATGGTTTAGTTGTTCATACACCAAAGCTAGGAAGGGCTTAAAGGTATATTTTATGTATATCTTACTGGATTTGGGAAAGTCGTTTTAATTTTAAACTCACTTTGCCCTTTTAACGTAAATTAATCGCGGCTGCTTTTAATTTGTAAATTTCACTTATGCAAGCTGTATTTTGAACTCGTTAACTTAAAACCACAAAATGTCGAACCTAAATCTAGACGACGTTATTAAAGATATTCAATACAAGGATTTAAAGAAAGCCTGTACCAAATTAGGCTTTACTGTCACGGAAACTCGACGGAAACCATGTTAGTGTTGCAAAATGCTTCAGACGAACATCGTTACGAGTTACAAGAACTGTACGATGAATTAGCTCCGGCTATTGAAAGACGTAAAGCGTTTATACTGCAAAAGCAGGAAATAGAGAAAAATAATTAGCCTTAAAAACAGAAGAGTTAAGACTAAGAGCCTTAGAAATTGCTGACTGCGAAAGAAGGAGCGATGTAGAACTAGCCGAGTCAGACCGACGTCGGGCTCACGAATTGGCTATGCAAGACCAAGCAGCCTTGATTAAGGATCATGAAGCAGTTCTTAACTAGAAAAACTTAAACTACAGCTCGAATTAGCTAGACTAAAAGCTGTTAGTATTAACGTTAACGCTCCAGTGGGAGCTAACAACGCTCCCCCAAATCCAGTAACGCCCGAAGCTAAACACGGGAAAATTGCTGATGTTGTACGGTTAGTTACAAGGTGGACTCCTAGTTACAAGGTGGACAAGGTGGACTCAAGGTGGAGATTAATAGTTTTTTTTGAAATATTTGAAAGAACTATGGTAACCCAAAATATTCTCAAAAACCAATGGAGTACAGGTTTATTGCCTGTCATGGGAGAAGTTTTAATCAGAGTTTGTGACCCGTTAACAGAAGCAGAAATGCAAGATTACGATGTTGTCAAACTTAAATTGCTTGACAGGTTTATCCAAACTAAAGAGTCGGTTCAAACTACGTTTTGTTCTCTTGAAATAGAAAGTGAGCAATTGTATCAAGATTTTAGTGTTGAATTAGAAACTTTATTTTCTCGATGGCTTTCTTTGGCCAAAGTTAATGGGGAGTTTAACAACCTAGTTAACTTGATGCTTTTAGAGCAATTCATGAAGTCTTGCCCTGCCCGTTTACGCAAGTGGTTGCCCGACCAGGTCCGGACTGGCACCTTGGCCGAAGCGGAAAAATTGTGTGATGAATACACCACCCGCACCAAGCAAATCGCTGTTGACGCTGCATCACGTGTAGCAAAAACCCAGCCTGTCGCTGGCTCATCTGGTAATGCTTCTAAGCAACCTCCAACCATCGTGGGGGCAACAGAACCCACAATACTCCAGAGAGTAAGAGTGATTCCACTGGTGATGCCCTTGGCGATAATGATAGTGTAAGAACTAACCCTAATAACAGAATTAGGCGCTGCTTCATTTGTAATTCCCCCAACATTTCCGTAATGAATGTCCGGAAAGAAACTCTAGCATTCAAGAAACTAATGCTTGTTTTGGTGTGGGAACGAATGTCAAAAGTGTATTGAGGTCTAGCACCTTTAAGTGTAAACTAGGCAACCGAACTGTGACTTGTCTGCGTGACACGGCCAGTACAATAAACGTAGTTAGCTGTAATGTGGCCGCTAACTGGCCCAGACTTAAGCAAACAGTAAGATGTAGGTCCAATTTAAGCCGGAAAGTGTTTAAACTTGAACAAGTCAATTTAATTTTTTAATTAGATGACGGCCAACTGTTTAAAACTATCACCGCAGTTTCTCCAGCTGCAAGTGAGTTCCCAATCTTGCTTGGCGTAAGTGCGCTGGAACGATTAGCTAACTTATGCAAACCCTGTGACCGCAGCTCAGTTGACAGAAACGAAGCAAAACGCGTTGCCTTTCCCTCACACTTGCCTAATGGCAGTAGATCGTTTAACGATGCCCTCAGTAGCGAAGGCGGGGCAGACCAATTAACGGACCCAGCCAAGCGAAACGCTGGTGGCACGTGCCCTCTTTATCATGGGGGTAAAGCGATAAACTGAGACGAGCCAAACGAAGTAACTCCTCGTAAAAGAACCAACAAGCCAACGGGTAGAGTTAAACGGAAGTAAAACAAACATGTTTCCGTAGACTTTGATTTCTGTAAAATAAACTTAAATATCCTTTTCCCAGATCCCCTTTTTAAATAAGATCCGATGCTTTAGTGTTAAACTCTTGTCATGTAAAGGGATGGAATTTTTGTGACTGATCACCAAAATTATGACTCTTTTAACTGAAATAAAGGTTTCTTGTTAAAACGGAGGTACACTTCTAACCTAACCTAAAGTTAAAACATAGTTTTGTCAGGATAAGAGTAGGTAAAACTTTTTATTAGGTCTCTCAACTGAACAACTAAAAACTTGGGTAGTTTTTCCCCTAAAAAATAGTTTTTTTGTGCAAACAGGTGTAAGCCACCCAGATTAACCCTAGTAGTGTGTACATTTTCGTCATGTTGAGTTTTGCTACACTAAAAACCGGAAAACTTACAAACTAGTTTCCCTTTCAAGTTCTCTTTAAACTATAATGGTTGTATGCCGCGACAAAGGTGGCTACATCTGTGAACACCTAACTTAAACATCAAAATTGTGTTTATTGTCTTAAAACTTCAGAGACTGAGTAGTTATACAAACCTGGAAAGTGTCACTTGAACGCTGACACTTTGAGTCGGTATTTTGTTTAAATTGTATTATTAAATACTTCGTTTTCAGCGTAAAATTCTACTGAGAACCATTTATTTATTTTCGAAACATTTTTTTCTTTAAAAAAAAAAAAATTTTGGTATGTTGAAAGTGCAACCACTAGCAAAGGAACTTTCAGCTTTTCCCATTTCGGAACTTCTCACCTAAATTTTAAGTGCCAATGATTTTATTCTCCCTGTTATTATAAACGCCTTCCTTTGTGGAAGGATATTAACAGAGATTTTAACGACACATATTAAATATTCATTAGGAGTATTCTACGGGAGTTGCAATATGTCCCCGGTTGGCTCCTCTTTAAGTTTTATACGAAATGGGTTTCTTTATAAAAAACCGTCTGTCTCACCTCTTGAGTACAAAAGGTTGTTGCGTTTTTATCCATAAAACCTCCCAGTGTTGTATTGTTATGTTTAAGTTATGGATCCTACCTCAAAACCCTTCTGTGTTTAAAATTCTCTTGTAAACCAAGTTCTCTGGTAACTGGGGTGTAAGTGCTTTAGTGCTTATGCCACTTTACGTAGAGGGCGCACCCTGTGGGTGCTATGTATATCTAGTGTATTGTAATGCATGACGTCATTGTATGACATCATGCTTAGGTAATAAATAGTGGCAGGACTCATTGTCCATTGCCATTCATGTGACCTAATCATCTAGTACAGGTCTTCCTTAGTCTTGCCCTTAAGGCAGTTAGCCATCTCATATCTTGGTAATGTGTACAGACATTCCAGTGGCGACGAGGGTGGGATATTGCCATGTTTAAGTCTTAAATATTAATATGCTTTAAAAGCATAAGTTTGCTTCTAACCTTTTTCTGTGGAGTAGGGAGACGGCTGGAGTTTTTATTCTAAAATTCAGCAGCAAGGAGACGTCCAATGCTTCCTTCCCATCCCCAGTCACCACATTTGGATGCCTAGGCTGGAGTTCAACTCGTCAGGTGTTCAGTGGGTGTTCGTCCGAAACACAAGGTACTGTAAAAGCTTGTTTTGAAACGTAATGGTGTCGCTGTCGTCCAGTGTTCCAGGAATCGTTTGAAATTCACTTGGAAGTGTTTAATTAATTATGGGCGGGCGGCCATCGCGTTTACTGAGGCAATAAGGCTAAAGGAATAAAGAATGTGCCCATTCAAACTTTAAGCCAGTGTTGTAGATGCTTAATTTAATAACTGGGTCGTGTTGAAATACCTAAAGTTATAGTTTGAATGTATACTTAGATTAATGAAAATCTAAAGTTAAACTGTTGTTTAAATACTTGGCCTAATGTTCGGCTGTATTTTATTTAGTATGGAAACTAAATCTGTGGTGAAAGCAAATTGTTCAAGGGTCTAGCTTAATGTGGAGCTGTGCAACAGTAAAGCTGTGAGAGCTAATTTGGGCTGTATTGGGCTGTAAGTTGACCCTAAAGTTAGGTTAATGAAAACCTTTGTGAAAGTTAAAAAGCCTTGAAAGTGTTGGGGCGGTGTAAAACTTGTGTTAACATGCTTGTGGCAAATGTAAAGCAAAGTTGTGTTTTGAGTATCTAGTAAAAGTCTAGATTAGTTTAAAAAGATTTCGTTAGAAAATCTATATTTGAGGTTCCTTGAACTGAGTTGAAAGGGAAAGAGCTTGGACTAATGTTCGTCTGAGGCTAAAGTTTGCTTGGTTAAGATAAACCCAAGTTAAAATATTGTAGACCTATTAGTAGCCTATGTGCTTTGTGCTTAAGTGTTTACACTTGTTAAGAACACTTGTTAAAATGGTAAGTAATTTTGAAGAATTTGACGTAGAGGTTGAAGATTGGGATATTTATATTGAACGCTTAGAAATATTTTTTTAGCGTATTTGATATTCCCGTAGAGGAACAAGTCCCTACCGTGCTGTGTTCTGTCGGGTGTATGGCAAAAACCCTAATCTATAGTCTTTGCTCCCCTGATTTGCCTGTATCTAAAACTTTTTCTGAAATTGTTGATTTAGTCAGGTGGAGCTTGGACTCGGGGTCAAATCTAATTTTTGCACGTTGCCGTTTTTATAAACGGGACCAATTTCCAGGCGAGCCTGTAGCCTCCTTCATAAGCGATTTAATTAGCTTGACGGAAAATTGTTCATTTGGGACATCTCTGTCAGAGGTTTTATGGGACCGCCTGGTTGCTGGTTTAGTGCCCGGCGCAGTACAGCAGGAGTTGTTGAAAGTTAAACCTAAAAATCTAACTTTTGTTAAGGCCTGTAGTTTGGTTATAATTATAGAGGCAACAATTAATAATGTGGTAAGCAGTGATTGTATCTCAACTGCCTCTAGTTTTGAAAGCAACGATGATGTTTCAACAACCCCCAGTGTTAAAATTAAAAGCAACGATTGTATTTCAACTTCAACTAGTGTTGAATCTACCATTGAGTCGAGTATTAAGACTAATGATGTAAAATCTGTTGTTTCCTCAAACAATAAGTTTGAGCAGTTAATTTGTCACGCCTGTGGTGAGCGTGATCATATAAGACCTAATTGTAGATATAGAAAGCTTAATAGCAAAATTTGTGGCGCAGAAAGTTGCAAATTACCTGTAGTTGTTCACAAGAAATTTACAAGTAAACGTAGGCGTAAAAAGCGTAGGCGTAAACGCCCTAACTATGGTGATACTGTAGATAGTTCTTGTATTTCTGGTTCAGAGGCTAGTTTAATTGACCAACTGTAAAAAATTCTGGCAGCAGTTGTACATCTAATTCGAATGCCAGTTTAAAATCTGAATCTGGGAGCTTTAGCGGTCAACTCACACGAGTTCCAACTGGACCGTTACTTGTAGTTTTAATGGCGTAAATGCGAATTCCGAAGTTGGCATGGGTTGCGACGAAAGATAGCTTACCACTAAATTGGTTTAATGAACACTTAAGAAGCTAATAAGACCCCTGCTGTTACGTTAAAATCGTGGCGGGGCAGGGAAATTAAAACCCTGAAAACAGTTGAATTCAACGTTTGGCCGAAATGTGAATTGCTAGGCTACATTTCGTTTGATCCTGGTCAGTCTGTTGACCTGCCTCCCGGGCTCAAACAGATTTCTAGACACAATTTTTCCTCGGTTTTGAACTAAATCTTCAAGGTTCAGGGAAAATTTGTCAAGAAAGAAAAAACCTGAAAGTTGAGGTCGCTTTGAGGACGGGAGCAGCGCCTAAATTTTGGAGGGATGATTCCGTAAGAGTAATTGGGTAAGTTCTGGTTAAAATATATTTCGTATGCACTGTTAAAATGCACACGATAATAATGTAGCTATGCATTTTGTTAAGTTTGGTTACAAATTAGGACTAATCATTTCGGCAGTTTCATTTCGATAACCAGTAGCTGAATTTGGTTTGCTAAAATAATACAGATATAAAGAATTTTCTTGAATAAAATACCTAGTTCTCAAGAAATGTATACATCTATTTTGTACTGTTAATTGTTGGCCATAGCTAGCGTAGGAATGTGTTTATAATACCTAGCATTTTGTTATCTAATTGCTATACACGTCTTGTAATATTCTGGTTCATTGAAAAAAAAAAAGTCGAAATATTATCGTTCATTTACGACCAGTGAATTTATGAAGAGTACTATCATTAATTTTGCACGATATATCACCGGGCATAAGTGAACAAATGCTGCGAAAATGTTACGAAAATTTAGAAACAATTCCCGCAAATTCCGTTTACTTACTTCCGAATGTGCGTCCATAAAACTCCTTAACTGTACTAAAATTGGCCGCCCGAATTAAAACTATCCGCTGCTACGAAGCCCTAAAAATACACCTTACCGCGATATGTGAAGCCGTTTGAAGTGCTACTTCCCGTCACTACTCAAAAGTTCGTGAAGTACCTCATTAAATATGCGTCAGTAATTCTCAAGCGTTTCACTAAACGGCGTAGAATTCAGAAAGCCAAGTTCCAGGCCGAAAGACACTATTTTCGCCCGAATATTAATGAGGCACCGTTAGGAGATTATAACATCCAATATTGTGTGGAGGGCGTGACCTCCAATCATGTGTTAATCGACTAGTTCATTTCATGAGCCAATCAACGCAAAGGGGAAGGAGTACTTCCATTCATCTGTCACATGCTCTATTTTTCAGCGCATTCTTCCACAGCTAAAATCGACTGTTCCGATGACGAGCAATGAATGTTTCAAGGCCAGCTGAGAGATTTGGTTTGTCGTGAAGCTTCGGAAGTGTGTGAGGCTTGACTTCGTTGGTAACGGTAAGTAGCGAAATTGTCGAATAATTGAAGCCAAGTTCGTTGATGATGCCAAGTTGACCCGTTTGAAAAGCAGATTTACCGCTTAGTAAAAGCACTTATGGATAAATCAAACTTTCCGATTTTTCCTTTTGTGAGGGAAAGATTTGTCGTCATTCGCTCTGTGAAGAGAAGTATCTAGACGCTTGGATCTGTTTAAAAATTCACCGTATTAGATTGTTTGGGTTTCATGACTGGCCAATTATTATTTGTTTCCATGTTTTTTTTTTTTTCAGGTTATCCAGTTTAGGTCCTGGATTTTCGCCTGGATGCTTTACCATCTTGTAATGAGAAATTTGAAGTTGGCTTTTTTTTCTTTTGAAAAGAAGTTTTGTGTGTGTATTTTGCTGTATATTGAATGAATTTTTTGAAAAGAGAAATGAATTTTGTTCATAAATAAATAAATGAATTTCATAAATAAATTATACGAAGCTTAAAGGAGAAAATATAGCATAGAGCTTTTAGCTATTATATATATATAAAATAAAAAAAATTGTTAATGGATTTTATCATTGTTAAAAGAATATGAATTGTCCTAGTTTTATGTAACTCAAAAACCCTTTTTCGGGGAGGTGAGTGGGGTGTATGCCACTTTATGTAGAGGGCGCACCCTGTGGGTGCTATGTATATCTAATGTATTGTAATGCATGACGTCATGCTTAGGTAATAAATAGTGGCAGGACTCATTGTCCATTGCCATTCATGTGACCTAATCATCTAGTACAGGTCTTCCTTAGTCTTGCCCTTAAGGCAGTTAGCCATCTCATATCTTGGTAATGTGTACAGACATTCCAGTAACCTTAAACCATTCTAGTGGGAGTAGTTTAACAGTAAATAGAGCTGGTCATTTATGGCGCACCCATAGTATTCAATTTTCTAACAACTAACGCAGTCTAGGTTAATTGAAATACGGCGGAGGGTTAATTTCGCAGTCATCCCAGATAAAAAAAATGACTAGACTAGCAGAGGCCGAATCCGTACGGGACATATTACAAGAGCAATAGATGGCCTCATTTACTTGTTAAAACGAAACAACCAAATTACCTTTGTAAATTCTAGTGTGTTTCTTGATTTAATTTTGCAAAAATAGTGATACCTTCAACTTTGTAACTTTGATTTTACACAAAATCTTCTAAGCCACAAAAACGTTGGTCCCCCAAAATTACAAAACGGCGAAGTTTATTTTTGTAAAAAGAGTTCTAATATATATTTTTTTGTGGATCCGGGGATAGGATACCATCCCATTGGCCTGATAAAAGCCGAGGTAATGCTTAACTCGTGTTGTTCTTGAACTACTTTACATGGCTTGGCAGTCTTGATAGTGGCATGTCTTGTGTGCACTGACCTTTTCTGTTTTGGCTTCCATTTTGCGTTCACCAGGAACCCCAAATGGAATCCTCTGCGTGGGGGCCTGTAAGGGCTTTTTGGCAAAAACCATTTTTTTGGAGAGGATACCGGGACTCCAGCTGTCAAAAATACCTCCGGGAAACTTCGTTTTAACGAACACTATTTTTTTTCCCTCCAAGTCTTGGCGCTCCCCGCACCTGACTTGTCCGACCTCCAACTTCAAACCACTGAATCTCCAGGAGTTACCTACCAAAATGACCCATCATAGAATTTCTTAATAGCCACGAATTTGAACTTTCATTCTGCGAAAACAGAACTCCAAATTTCCATAGCTGTTCAGTTCTTCAGCTACAAGCCTAAGATAAGGTCACCAAACTGTGCCGTGACGCACACACTTCCGGTCATCGTAACTCCAACCAATTTGTACAAAATAATGTAATCATTTCTTTTCCATTTTTATAGGCATAAAGCCGACACGGTTTAGATTAGTTGTGGAATAGGAGGGGGTTCCTTTGCAAAGGTACTTAACCTCGTAAACAGGATGTGAACTTGTTGAATGTGATATTTTTTCTCTGGTTTGTAGCACGCACAACTATATGAAAAATTTCCCATTTCTATGTTGACTAAGTTCTGCCACTGCAAAGTTAATGCCCCAACTTTAAATGCGTTCTAGCATTTTTCACTAAGTTAATTATTTACTCTTTTAATATTTTCAATTGCCCCCTGAACCCAACCATGTGCTCGGACTTCAAAAAAATATTTAACGGCAAATTTTTCGGACGCCAGTTTTTTTTGTTGTTTGTTTGTAAATATTACTTACTACGAAAATCGCAGAGGGTGACCCCCCAACAATTCCGAATGTAATACTAGCTTGCCCATCCTTCTCTTAACGCAATTCATTAAAAAGAGCTGTTTTCCATAGCAAAAAAAACAAGTATTCTGTGCAAAACAATTCGTCCCCCCCCCCTTCAATAGTTGCGATACATAATATCGTAGTTTTAATTTTTTAGGCCTATTCACGTTGTGAGTTCAAAACTCAGTTCCTAAGGCCTCTCAATTCACAAAAATCGGCAATTCCCTTTGCTCTTCTTATTGCCAATATTCCCTTCCAACCAGATCACAGTATTTAATTCCGCATCCACTCAGAGAGCCAAGCTACCCTGCCCGCCCGCGCTGCCCTACCTACTTCCGGTAGTGACAGCCTGGCCGGTTTTGGTCAAGTCTCTCCTCCTCCCAAGGTTTCACTACCCCACTCTTTTCCTTCCTGTCGCTCTCCTACAGGACCGCGATTTCCCTCTACCTGTCCACCAAGAATCAGGTACAAAACCCAGCTTCAGGAGACACTCGTTAGCACAGCCCCGAGCGCTCACAGATCTCAAGCTAGGAGGTGGTCACGCCAATTGGGATAGGAACGATGCCGTCCGAATGTTGCAGTGCCGGGCACTATGTTTGTGGTTCGTATCGTGTAGTTTAAAATTGAAAGTTTCACTTTAGGCCCCTAAACCTAAATTACTAGTTTAATTTTAACGCAACTCCTAGTTTGATAAATTTATGATTTAACTTCGTACATCGGCAGTTTCTGAACTTAGTTAATCATAATGTCAGGGTGGTTCCCTTCCTAAAAACCAAGTCTATCTTACTTATTTTAAAGAATTTAATTTAAATGAAAGTCCTGCTTAAATTGCTAGTGCTCCCGTTGAGCCGATCTAGTTCAGATTTAACTGGAAGTTTAGTTGAGTTTGTGGGAGTTTGAACGCAAACAATATACTGTAGGCCTAATTGTGACTTGCGGCTGCATTTTATATTTACGAGGTTGAAACATACCTGAGTGAACTTTCTTGATGTGAAAGGTAACTGATTTTATTAACGCCAAGTTCGTTGTTGAATTTAATAATGTAAATTCGTGTTGCTTACTTAAAGCTTTCATTTGTAAAAACTCGTGTGAAAATGTAAAGTGCTTTTATATTTTGTTAACTGTCTATAAATAAAACCAAGAGTTTTAAACGTCAGTTGTTTTTACCCAGTTATTAATTGTAGAGTTAAAATATGTAAACCCCCTTTTATTCTTAACTCAGGATTTTGCTGCAATTAATGTCACTCCACCTGGTGGCAGCGCGTACCGTGTAAAATAGTACATGATAGCCTATTTAATTCGATAGGATATTTTTGCTCTGTTCCCTACACCGGGCCCGTAGCCACGACAGTGCTTTGATAAACCGATAAACCACTGAAACTATTATTTTTAACAAGACCGAAGTCTACTTGATGTTGGGGATGTTACAAGCACCTCAGCCGTCATAGGATCCGCCGTTACAGTGATGACTCACTTTGTGTTGTTCTGCGCCATCTCGACGTACATGATAGCCTCTAACCGACCGCAATGTTGAAGAGCTGACTTGCCGAAATGCGCAGTTACACGCCGCAATTTTTCGTATGATCGGCGTTGAGTGAACACTTTTACGCTGAAGAAGCGCTGACGTCAGCCACTGATCGTGTACTATTTGACGACGGTTTTTCTCTCAAAGACCTTTTTAGAGGTTAGCGAACTAAAACCGCCCTAGCTAAATTAACTACAGCATAATACCTTGTGTACTGGAGCACTGCAAGTCACCCACCCGCATACTTGAATTTCGTCGGATCAGACCTGAACAAATGTGTCTGGTTTTTGAGGAGATGTCGCTTACGTAAATCGGCTACCCCAATTTTTTGGCCACAACCGCATTAATTCGATGTGTGACACGTCGAATTAAAAAAGAAGAGTAAATCAATTTTAAAGTTACCAACTTTGCGTACCCTCAATGCAGTACGATCCCTTCTCCCCCCCCCCCCCACCAATTTAATGTTGGATTTACTGCAAAATAAATTAAAAAAGTTTAAAGCCTGATGAAAAAGAACGAAGATGACGGGAAGCTGTAAAGGAACGAAACTTTCAGGTTTTTTTTTTGTAACAACAATAATACCCTCAGATGAGAACTCCTTATCTGGTTGTTTTTTACATGATCGCTCATGTATTACAGTAACAAAAGTTAGGAGACATGTTATTTTTTTTATGTACCGTAAATCGTGGATTAAATGCCCATGGGCTTATGCAGTTAATTTGGCAAAAATAGGGGAGGGGGGCTTTAAATCAAGCATTATCAATTATATAACCTTTCTGGACATCTATTATAGAAAATTCGAAGCTTTTGAACGATCTTTCCAATTTTTCCATCCTTTTAAATGTTGTGAAGAAAGGAGGAGGCTTAGGTGAGAGGTGCCTTGTGCAGGTGCTAGGAGCTAAAGGAAGAGTCCACTATTACTACAGGGAGGGAGAAGAGGCCAGTAAACTTCGCAAGCAGTACTATCTTTATTCGCATCATATAACTTTTAGATAATTTTTCGTAGAAAAACTACAATTTGAGGGGTGGGCTTTAACTCCACTATTACATGGTTTTGACTTTACAGCATTTTTAGGGGGTGGGCTTTAGCTTCAACTGGGCTTTTAATACATAATTTACGGTAATGTGCAATATGTATAATTTTCAGTTCACCACGCATTCAGAATGTATAGTAGTGTCCTGAGTTTATGCTGCCTCTCCAACTGCATACGTCAATCACACATTAATTTTCTATCCTCTTCTGTACCTAACAACACGGCGAATTACTGATGCAGTGTTAGTGCGTCTTTGTTTTCTTTTCCTTCTCTGTATTGTGGTGTCGTCAGTGAGACACCGCAATGGTGCATTCAAGTTAGGTCCAATATGTTAACCTCCCTAGACTTTCCTAACCCACTGCTAGGTAGCTACGTATATTGTAATGATTAATGTTCCATACAACATGTGATCATGTAGTTCACATGACCACTGTAACCAGTATATATACAAGCCTCACTTAAGTAAACTTGTAGCTCCAGCTGTAGCCTACAGAATAATGTCTGTCGTTACTATGCCCTAGTTATCCACGCAGATTTCAGTGTACCATCCCAGTATACATGTTCAGTTCCCATAGAGTGGAAAAAATTCCAACACTCGGGGCGTGGCGAACACCACAAAGCCCCGAGTAGTGCACCAAGTCTGATAGGAGCTGAAAAACGCCGTACTCGGACTTAAACAGATACTCATCGTCGGCGTCACGCCGGCGATTCGCACGGGGTCCGAGGAGAAAAATTGACCCACGCTCGGGACATGGCGATCACCATAAAGTCCCGGGCGAAATTTGCAAGTTGTCATACCTACAAGGATGCTAAACATCGTAGTATACTTCACAGTTCGTCAGCGTTCCTTGTTAGCCACGTGTGGTTTCACATCGCAACTTTATTAGTACTTGGCCGCATTCTGGTTACACTTCATGGCTCTCGTCACGGGCTGTGGCTGGCCATCGGCATTGGGAGTTGACAGGCCGTTGCATGGCCGTGTCTGGTTCTTCACATTGGCCGTGTCATGCAGTTTTTTACGGTGATTCTTCCAGTTGACCAAGCGGTCACTGCATCGGAAACACCTTCTAAATCTTGCATTCTTTTTATTTCGTTAAGGATTTTTAATTTTTTAACTTTAAATATCATGGCTTGTTAATTCCTTGCCTCTAATTTTATTAAGGATTTTTTAATTTTTTTATTTTAAATTCCTTGCTTGTTACTGACACTGTATTTTGTATGAGGGTCTGTGGCTGCATTAGGGCATTTTACCACGTTTGCTCTGCAGCTTTTGTTGTGCAGTGTGGATTTTTGGAATGAAAATCAGGGATCTGCAGAATATAAACCCTTTTGTTGCCTTTTGCTGGCTACGCTTTCTGCTGTTTTGTTTCTCAACTTCACAGACGCAAGATTCTATAGGACGTTGACCTGGACGCCCCTCCTCCTTCTCCCCCCGCCTCACTATAAATCAGGTCTTGTCTTCCAAAGGCGTTGAATGTTGGCTAACTTGGAAAACCTGGCGTGTGGCTGGGTTTGAGCCATTTACTCATTGTGAATGGAAACTCAGTTCATCTCTTTGAGTTGAAAATTCAGGAGTTGTCCACTTTTGCAATGTCAGTTCAACTTTTTTGTCTCTTTAGGGCCTGACAGGTCTCCAGATTGATCGGTACATGAATCGGCGTAAATCAATTTTTACAGGTGTCTTGTGAGGCGTCTTTTCTACTTGCATTGAGTACCTTCCCCCCCACCCCCGTACTTTGCTAGCCCCGGCGGGATAGTGAACACATCCTCCATCGTTCTCAGGTTCATACCTACAAGCATTTTTCCACAACGCACGTTGCACGGACTTCTTCACAGCAGCACATTGTACGTTCCAGGGTTCATCTCCTTCTCAAGGCAGGGGACGCTTCCGTGGATTCTCACAACGTGGAAGGGGTGCCTTTCGGGGTCGTCCCCGCAGGTGCAGGTATGGATGTCCCCCCCCCCCCCTTCACCTTCCTCCACTTCACCGCCAGGTGGAGGGAAGGTTTCGTCGCCATGTGGACAACTGGAAGCTCATCACCGATGACTTGTTCACTATCTCCGCTGTAGGCAGAGGCTATTCACCGCCATTTGTATCTGAACCAGCGCAGACTTCAGCCTCAGAAACCTGAATCAACATCTAGAGAAGCAGCATTTCAAGATGGAGAAGATTCGGTCGGTCAGAGAAGTGATGCAGCCAACCGTATTTTACGGTTCCCATCTACTTCGAGGATGCATGCATGCATGTTCTGTTGCACCAGAGGATTCAGCATCTGTTTCACCTTTTTGTAGGAGGTCAATCGTACCAGTTTCGTGTCCTACCCTTTGGGATTGCAACCGGACCTCATGTCTTCACGGCAGTGCTTTGCCTGGGTTTGGTGTTTCTACATTGTCTGGGCATTCGAGCCCATGCCTACATTGACGATTGGTTGCTCCGCTATCAGTCGGAGGAAGTACTCAGGTGCTCTGGGTCAAGGTGTCCAGTTGAAAAAGTCCAGGCGGTTTGCGTTCCTCGGCGCTCAGTTCGACACGGAGAAGTTCACGGTTTGGCCATCGCAGGAACACGTAGAGAAGTAACAGGATCGGATGGAAAGGTTGCAGCTGGCCACCGAGATTATGACAGTGGACCTGGCATCAGTAATAGGTGCCATCGATGCCTGCGCCGAGCTGGTTCCTTTACGGGAATGGAAGGTCAGGCCGATGCACTGGTTGAGGATCCAAGAGTAGCAACCTCGTCGGTCCTGACGGGACTTAACTTTTCTGGACAATTTGCCAGTGGACACCATTCAGTGGTGCCCCCCCCCCCCCCCAATTCAATTCAGGTCCCTACGTCGGATGGCCTTTTATTCACAGATGTGTCCTCTAGGGGGGGGGGCCTTCGAGGGTCTTATGACAGCGGGAGTGTGGTCGGAAGAGGAGAGCCAGCCGCACATCAATGTTCTGGAGATGCGAGCTACATGTCTGGCGGTACGGGCCTGGGAAGGAGTTTTGCGCGGGAAGACGGTGATAGCCATGACGGACAACACGACGACAGTGGCTCACGTCAAGTAAGGCGGAGGGACTCGTTCTAGGTTGATGATGGAAGGGACCTCCCTGCTGTTTCGACTGTGCGAAGCCCTGCACCTCAACCTGAGTTTGCGTCATGTAGCAGGGAAGCTCCATGGTCTAGCAGACGAGTTGTCGCGTCAGAGGACTCCCATAACGGAATGGAAGTTCGATCCCAACCTGTACCAGAGCTTGTTTTTGACGTGGCGAAAGCCCTAGGTGGACCTGTTTGCGACATGCTACAACTGCCAACTCCCACAATTTGTCTCGCCATTTCCAGACTGGGGAGAGCGTGTCAGCTACCCGTTTCCCCCTTCTCGCTTCTGCAAGCGTCTTGGTTTAAAGAGTATAGTGGTACGTTCATGGTGTACAGGACTGAGATCCTACTGCACACAAAAAAAAAAATGCTTGATCATTCATGGAGCATTTATTAAAGGAACAAGACCTCACCTGGTCACCATTAAAAGTCTCCGGGAGAATACATTCTGGTGGCACCACTCTGACCAGCTGCGTCGTGGTATCCAGACTTGGTGGAGCTGTCGATGGAGAACCCACTTCGTCTACCCTTGTCGGACTCAATCCTGATCCGCACTGAGGTGCGGTGATCCACCCGCTATGGTTCATCTTCGCGGGTGGAGACTGCGATGAGGAATTTGGAAGGAGATTTTTTACCACCGAGGTCTCGGAGCGGATGTTGGGTTGCTTCCGTTCGTCAACGAGGAAGGATTATGAGGTCAGGTGGACGGTTTGGTATTCCTGGTGCCGGAAGAAGGGATTTGATCCGACAGACCCTACTGAAGCCGCTTTGTCATCCTTCCTGGAAGAATGCTTCGCCAAGAGCCTGAACCTGGCTGCCATCAACTCCGTCTTGTCGACCCTAGCCAAAAAGAAGCTGGTGGCCAGTGGACATGTTTTGCACCTGGTTCGGGTTTTTGTGAATGCGAGACCGTGGACTAAACAGTTGTTTCCCAAATGGAACTTGCCCTTGGGGTTGGCCATGTCAGGAGTCGGCGCCTTACGAACCTCTTTGCTCAGCTCCGTTGCTTCTACTGTCACAGAGGACTCTTTTCTTGGTGGCTCTTGTTGTGAGACGCGGCGCGTATGTAGCGTTTCTTGGCTTAAAGGAAGCTCACTGTTGACGTCTTACGGCAACAATGTTAAAGCGCCCGATCACGTCACGCGCTTCTCTCTCACTCGGACCCTTACAGTCAGCAACATGGCCGACGGACGTCGCTGAGAAGAGATCCCGAAAGATTCAAGGAAAATCCCTCGTAGGCCTACGGCTCGTATGCGGTCATGAATAAGCTGATCTCCAGTCGATCTGTGGAACGCTTTTTCGGAAGAGGACTGCTACGTATGGACCTACAGGTAAGCCATTAATCTTTCACGGTGTTTATTCCCAATCGCTAGTTGCGTACGTTATATCTTCGTTCACTGGAAAAATATTCTGATAACTCTGTTCCTTCACTTATGAAGGCCATCGTTCACTTCAGAAGGTTATGGGTCCCTCCCAAGTTGTAATTAACGTAGTTGAAACGTAACGTAAGCGATTTCTACGAGGGGAATAGAGCTCGTAGGGGAAACGATTAAAAATGGCTTGGAATTTTGAATTAGTATTCAGAGCGCCGATGTTTGTTTACGTGAGCCGCCATCTTGGTTTTTAACGCTATTCGTGAAGTTGAGCGTCAACGGTCAGTTTCGGTTTTCAAGACGACTGAAACGCAGATAAAATGTTGTTGAAGATTGTTCACTATTAATTTTGAAGAGAAATAATACGTTATTATTTTGCCAAAAGGGAATAATAAGTGAAATCAACGTTTTTTATTCTGACGGACGCCAAGCGTTGGGAAAACCCGAAAACGGAAGCAAAAAATGGCGGGACACGCAGAAGTAAATAACACCCATGCTTTCGGAATAGAGAGGTTCAATGGGCAAAACTACTTCGCTTGGTCCTTCTCAACAGAGCTGTTACTTAAGGAAAAAGGCTTATGGAAGTATGCTAGTGGTACAGCTACTAAACCTGCAGCTGGGGATGCAAATTTGCCGAAGTATGAAGAAGAAAATACGAAGTGTCTGCGAGTGCTCTTCATCACGTTGCAGTAGTCAATACAGCGGAACTACAGAGACGTAGTGGAACCGAAAAAGCTGTGGGATGACTAAAAAGAAAAGTATGCCGCTGTCACACGGATGAGGAAGATTACGGCATTTAAGGACCTAATTAGTTGTAAGATGATGACTAATGAAAGACTACCTGACTATTTGACTAGAATGAGAGATTTAGTTAGGGTGGCCAAGATGACACAGTGTCCTGCAATATCCGACGAGTTTGTCACGTTATTGATGTTGTGTGGTTTGCCAGCCGAATATAATGACGTTCTTAGAGCAACAGATTCTCTTGATGCAGCAAACTTCAATCCAGACTACATAGAAAACTTCTTGTTAGAAGACGAGCACAGATCTTCAAGGTGGGATCGCCCGAGTGTAGTGGATGACGAGGAGAAGTGCACATTAGTTGTGAAGCAAAAGAAGACTAAGAAGAAGAATATTCAGAGAGCGGCAAAGGACAAGTCAAGTGTCAAGTGTACGCCTGTAACAAAAGAGGCCATTACGCTCGGGATTGTTTGCAGCGACGAAACAACAGGAGCAAGTCAAGCGACAGTGAGTCATCGCAGGACAACAAGAATAAGAGGTCAGGCCAACGCAACTCAAACCTGTGGTTCAGGATTTCGAAGGTAGCAATGCAGTCATCGAAGAGAAATCCCAAGGACCAGAACGAGTGGATTATTGACTCGGGAGCCTCGGTGGTGATGGCAAATGATAGGAATGACTTCACTAATTACAAGGTCATGAACGTATGCATTGACAGCCGATGATACCCCTGCACAGGTCACAGGGGTAGGGACTGTACTGATGGAGATAGAAGGAAAGATCATTGAATTTCCAAAGGTCCAAAGCATCAAGACGAATGTAATATCCGTGGGGATTCTACAAAAGGCAAAATATCTCGTGTCTTTTCCAGAAAACAAATGCACTGTACAGCATAGTGGTGTGGAGATATTGAGTATACGTAGAAGCAGAGATAATTTGTACCCATTGCGAGGTGTTACAGTTGTGACTGAAAAAATAGCACACAAGCCCCACAGGAAGTCTCAAAAACGCATTCCGTGGAGAACTGCAAGAGCAGTGGGGAATCGTCGCAATGACAACTAAACCACGAGTCAATAGTGGGGGAAGATAATTGCATAGATGAAACACGGAAAATACTGCGCATCAAGGAAATCTGACGAGCTGATTGATACAGCCACCGAGATTCTAGAGAAGTATGCAGCTGAAGAAGACACGGACATGAAGAGTCGTGCCATTCTGAAAGTTTTTTTTGATAATGAGGTTCACTATGCAGTGTTATTGACTCGTGAAGAAAGTGAAAATGGTACAACTAAAGTACAGAAAGTACTCAATATCACGCTAGCACTTGATGTTCCTGAACCGACCAGTTTCAAGGAGGCAATGTCTGGGGAGCAATCCGAGCAGTGGAAGAAGGCTGCAACAGGAAGAATTTGAGTCTCTTATCGAGAAAGGAGTATGGACCTTGAAAGATCTTCCACCGGGCAGGAAAGCCATTGGGCATAGGTGGATTTTTAAAGTGAAACCTACACTAGAAGGACTTGTCGACCACCACAAAGTGAGACTTGTCGCGCAGGGGTTTTCACAGAAGTATGGAGTCGACTTCACCGACACGTACGCACCGACTGCCAGCCTGAACACTGTGAGAATGCTAGTATCAATTGCATCGGCAAAGAATTGGCACATCCATCAGGAGGACATTAAGACGGCCTACTTGAATGGAACTGTCGGAGGAAATCTATATGAAGCAGTCGGAAGACTTCATCGCTGAAGGAGAAGAAGACAAGGTGTGCAAATTAGAGAGAAGTTTGTACGGCCTAAAACAGTCGGGACGATGCTGGAACGAGACAATGAATAATAGATTCATTCAAGAAGGTTTCAACAGGAGTGCATTAGACCCCTGCGTGAATTTTGTCCCAAGGGAAGGAACCACAGATGTAATGTGTGTTCGTCGATGACGACGCAATCATATCTAAGGATGAAGAAGGAATCCAGGTGTTAAAAGACATGGTAGGGAGAAGTTTCGCATACCATGACATTGGAAAAATAAAGTACTTCCTTGGTATAAAATTTGATGAAACGGAGAGAGGGATTCGGCTAATTCAGTCTAAGTACATCGGAGCGCTTTTGAAAAGGTTCGGGATGGAGGAGAGTTTTCCAGTGACCACACCTATGGATGGGTACCAGGAACTCAATAAGGAGCAGTGTCCAAAGACGGTTCAAGATAAGCTACAGGCTCAGAAGACCCCGTTTAGAGAATTAGTAGGGGCTTTGATGTACCCACATGTACCCACGTAGCCACACGCCCACATATTGCATACGCAGTGTCCACATTGAGCAAGTTTTGTACAAATCCGGGAGAGCAGTATTGGTTAGCTGCCAAGCGGGTACTGAGGTACCTGAAGGGAACCAGCGACTATGGGATTCAATACAAACAGAGTAACCGTGGATTAGAGGCTTACGTGGACGCCGACAGGGCAGGCGACAAGGACAATCGAAAGTCGAGGACTGGATATCGCCTAAGGATTGGTGGGTCGCCAGTGGTGTGGAGGTCTTGCAAGCAATCATGTATTGCCACTTCAACCGTGGAGGCAGAGTATGTTGCGCTAAGCGGCCTGTGCCAGAGAGGTATTGTGGGTGAGAAGGCTACTGCGTGAGATCGGTCAAGGCGATCTAGTAAGCAGTCCGACAATAATATGGTGTGATAATCAGGCAGCCTTTAAGAAAGCACAAGACCCGGTGCCAAATCTGAAATCGAGGCATATCGAGATAAGATACCACGTCGTACGTGAGGCAGTACAACGTAGGGAGGTACAGGTGGAGTATATTCCCACCAAGATGAATATGGCGGACGTATTTACAAAACCGCTGGGCAGATATGGTGGAACTGTTGGGATTGTGCCACTCTCGACAAGAGCGTCTGACTCAAAGGAGAGTCAGGCAACCCACTAAGGAGGAATAAGGTCCTCAATCCGTTCATGAAGCCAGAACGCGAGTGGGGGATATGTTGTGAGACGCGGCGCGTATGTTGCGTTTCTTGACTTCAAGGAAGCACACTGTTGATGTCTTACGGCAACAATGTTGAAGCGCCCGATCACGTCACACGCTTCACTCTCACTCGGACAGTCAGCAACATGGCCGACGGACGTCGCTGAGAAGAGCTCCCGAAAGATTCAAGGAAAATCCCTCGTAGGCCTACGGCTCGTATGCGGTAATGAATAAGCTGATCTCCAGTCGATCTGTGGAACGCTTTTTCGGAAGAGGACTGCTACGTGTGGACCTACAGGTAAGCCATTAATCTTTCCCGCTCTTTATTCCCGATCGCTAGTTGCGTACGTTATATCTTCGTTCACTGGAAAAATATTCTGATAACTCTGCTCCTTCACTTATGAAGGCCATCGTTCACTTCAGCTCTAGCTTCGGCGGCTCTGCAGACCGAGCTTGCAGCGCTGGTGAGAGATGGCTTGAACATCCGTTTTGCTCGAGACTGGTTATCCGTGTCATTAGTTTTTCCAGCTGAATTCCGTGTGAAGAATCAAAGACCAGATGTGACCCCATGCCTTTGGTGATTAAGGCGTTGAAGCCAGTGGTTGATCCAGGGGGTACGGAGTGGACCCAAGGTCCGGTCCGGGTTCTCCGCCTTTACTAACATAGGACCAATTTGACGGAGCAGTCTGGACGTTCGGGACGAGCAGGATCTACACTCACTCCGTTGTTTTGCAATGGCATCGAGCATCTGGAGGTGTCCTTCTTTTCCCGTCACCAGCGAAGATACGGAAATGGATTTGTGAGGTCATCAAGCGGGCGTATGGACATCCCTGCGAATTTGAGGGCCCATGCATTGAGGGCTGCGTCTTGGGCCTTTGCGTCTGGCACCGCGCTTAATGATGTGGTAGCTGCCTGCTCTTGGACCAACAAGAACTCCTTCGTCGCCCATTATCTTCGCAATACAGATACAGCGAGTGGGAGTGGTCTGGAGCGTCCCCATGTGGCGGCTGTGGCGGCTGGAAGTGTTGTTGAGGAGTGAGTGAAGTTTGTGTACACAGTGGAAAGGACATTGCTGCACACAAGGATTGTTGTAGTGTCATCATGCCCGCTGGAACTTTCTCTAAATGGGAGAGAGAAGGTGGGCAAAGGCGGTGAAGTTCAGGTGACACGTCACGACGCAGTGTTTGGTGTTGCAATGGTGGAAAGCTTCCTGCTAAAGTGCATACTAGAGAGATTACAACCTGACACGAGGAGTGTTGAGGGTGGGTGAAGGTTCTTTGCTGGCAATGTTTAAAGTATGTTGTGTACTGTAATGTTAATGTAGGGTGCAACGAGGGATAGCAGGGTTCGTGCTGTCCCACAAGCTTATTGGACAAATGCAGCACATACTAGAGGTTAGTATTTTAGAGATAGTAAGAAACGACAATTTTAACTTGATTAAAATTAGTTTTTACTATCCTAAAAAACTTGCCTCTAGTAGAACCCGCCCAGCCTCCCCGATCCCTGTTGAGTTGTGTGTTCCGGAAAACGAAGCGTCATTGTCGGGCTGGCGCTGGCTTGTTGGAGGCAACGATTGTTGCGCATCAAGTGGCAGATAGGCTAACCTCATTGCAATGCAAGTGTTGCAAGTGGTTTACACTTTTAAGGGGTTTTTAAAAAAATCGGGTAGAAAAGCAAATTGAAAACGATTTTAGCACATACTAGAGGTAATTATTTTAGAATAGTAAAAACTAATTTTAATCAAGTTAAAAATTGTCGTTTTTTTCAATAGATACTCGCTGACTACGGTTGAACAAGAATGCATTGTTCCAACCGCAATGCCGCAGCTGCTAATCTTAAGGAGCAACTTGTGATGAACAACAGACTCAAAGGCGTTTTTGAAATCGAAATACACAACATCACATCGGATCCCTCATCGAGGGCACAGGTCCAGCGGTCAAGAATTAGATGGAGCTGGTGGGTAGCTGACCGGTGAGGGAGAAACCCAAACTGAAGTTGATGTATAATGGAGTAATCACCCACATGTTTGATCATTCTGTCACATAAAATGGATTCCATAACCTTGCACGCAACATAAGTGAGTGCAATCGGTCGGTAGTTGTTTGAATCAGAAGTTGTTTGAAGTTGTTTGAATCAATGTCCTTTTTGAAAACATGGATCACATTTGCTTTCTTCCAGATTCTCGGGAGTTCGCCCTAGGAAAAGGAGAGAGTTTTGCCAGTGGGTTTTAAACTAATTTCGAGAATTAGGTTTTTAAAAAGATATGCCGAGAAACCATCAAGATGACCACAGGATCTACTGGGTTTGCGGAGATGACAGACCTCACAGGGATAATTACAAAAGATCAGTCCTCATTGCAGGCCAAAGGATTTCTAGGTAGACTAGGTATGCCCTAACATCGAGAATGAAGTTGGCCGCAAAAGAAGAATTTAAGATGTCAGCCTTTTGGGTCATTCTCCTAAAACTCATTATTTTGTGTCCCTCCACTCTAAAACTTAAAATGTTGTTTTTTTTTTACTGAGGAATCTATTGAGAGCTGTTAAATACATGATTTGCCATTACAAACTAGAGTTCTCATAAGCGCTCTAATTGAAAAAAATAATAATGTAGCTGTGTAACTATACAAAAATTCCCTACCGTCCCGTGTACCTTTTGCCATTTTCTAACTTCACTTTGCTACAAATATTTGCTGGGTTACGTTAAAAGTATAATCCCAAGTATATTTTTCTTTTGTGGACTTTCTTTTACAGTTTTTAAAAAGTGTTACAGTTGTAGGATTTTTTTTTACCAAAACAAAAGTTGCTTGTCCCTCTGGTTTTCATTCACTACCGTCCCCTAAAGGAAATTGGTGTAAAAAATAGTCACCAGATAGCAGCAGGGTTGGAATTTTGTGTGAGTTAGCTCACCACACCATCTTCAGGCAGTAGCAGCATCCACTTCCAGCGTACAACTTAAGAGATATTTATGGCAAGTTTTCTAAGTTACTAATATTCAAGCATGACTTTATTATTGGAATTACTGTCCCCATGCTGATCTGGAGTAAAGTATGTGTTATCACTGCAACCAGACAACAGAATTAAGTGCCATAACTGCACCATCTTGGAAAAGTACTATGAGCGTATGTTCAGTTAGGCTCTTTGAACTTGGGTAGCTTTGTGATGAAAAAATTTCCCTACCGTCCCTTTATGCAGCATTTTCTGAGGGACGGTAGTGACCAGATGGGGACAGTAAGTCAAATTTTATACATTTCATGAAAATAAGCCATTTTGCCTAAGAACTACACCTGAAAGAAGCTAGGCTACGTGGAATTTTACATGAACCTGGTCATGGAAAAGGTCCTGCAGACGGTCTTCTTAAGTCTACTGCTGATCGACTTGTAGGTACTTTTAGTACTGCTTTTTGTACTAATTTTGATTACTACTTATTCTTTAAATAAAATAGGCTAACGTATATTCACAGGTTAAAAGATGTTATTTAAGATTTGAGTCAGGTTCGTCAGCAAACTTTCTTTATCGGCCCATAATGTTCCCTGCCAAAAAATGCCAAGTAACTTGAGTATTTTGATGAAATTTGATTTTGTTAACAGTTGGTAGGCATTAGTTTTATCAAATTACAACAAAAAAAGAGGATAACTTTTTTTTCAGTACTCTGCTGTTTGACATTTTGTAAAGGGGACGGTAGTGACTTTTTTTAGGATAGCTGATCCTTCATGAAGCAGTACGTCAAAAACTAGCTTAGATTTTTCTGTGCAGCATGTTAACTAGTGTACCTAAGACATATTTGTAACAGTAAAAAGTAAAACACCACTTAGGGAGACAATTTTATTTTTTAAATTTCCACCAGCTAAAATAGTGAGTGTTGTGAGAATGACCCTTTTCAGCATCTTCTGTGATGAAATCGCTGACATTATTAAGGGGCGGAAGTGTCCGAGAGGAAGCATTAATCCTACGGTAAGTTTAAAGAGTATAGTGGTACGTTCACGGTGTACACGACTGACATCCTACTGCAGACAAAAAAAAAATGCTTGATCATTCATGGAGCATTTATTAAAGGAACAAGACATCACCTGGTCACCAATTATGTATACAATTGATTACCAATTATGGTATGTATACAATTGATTACTAGACGTACAGTAGGATGTAGCCTACACTTACAAGCAGATTCTTTAAAAAATTGTGCTTTTAAAACCCCCGTTTAGGAACATATGATAGGACCTAGCTATTCAAAAAACTTAGTGCCAACCTGAATATGCAATTTACACTCGGAACTCGGCCAGCACCAATACCCAAAAAACTCGATTATGACCAATAGCTTCCATTTTTTTTTTTTTTTACCGATTTTGACATTCCAATGTAGGGCCCCAACAATAGCTGAACGATGACAGCTGAACCCGCAGTACCTGGAACCGATCAATCAAGGGGCACGCACAGCCTGAAACATTTTTCCCTCCCAAATTATGAGTTATGATTATGAATAATGCCTCGTCCATTTGTGCATATTGTGAATTATATACTCATCCCTCATAACACAAAACTCCCCAATCCAACGGCACCAGGAGTACTGCACTGCAAGCCTGTCAGCATGTTAGGCCAGAAGCCAAGGGTGTGATAGAGCACAACTTCAAAACCAATTTAGGGTCTGGCAGACTTCATCCTATACGCCCGTCGCCCAGGTGATTTAAAAGGTTTTACGTGAGAATCACCGTGCTGCGAGTGAAACTTTTGAAGCCAATATAGGTCGTTTTTAGAAATTTTTCCGACTTAACCCCCTCTCCAAATTTTCTCACAGTCACAGGCGATAAGCAGGGCGGCGCTAGGGGTGGGCCCTTTGTATGTTTTAGTGGGACGTATTTTACAAAAAAATTGGACCTGCATTGAAGCGTTCGGGTTGTTGTTTTATTTGTGTGGCGTACGCCAGTAAACCAACATTTGTAGCTGTACGTGTGAACCATTTGGTAGTCCGATTTCGAAATAAATGATAATGATACCTCCATCGCTTGCAGGTTTGGACTACAGAGAAGTACCGGAGTCTACTAGGAGCACCCGACACTTGAGGTTCCTGTTGCGCACGGAGGGACATCCATACATACAACCCCAGTCGTTTCGTTTCACTAGGCTCTACCACCCCCTTGCTGCGAAGGGAAATCCGGATGGGTCGACAGTATGCTGAGCCGTATGGATGAATGAACGACACCTTCCATCTCCTTACCTTTAGAAGTAAGTGCAGGCAACGTTCAAAAACAGCAGTCTTAACCCTACACACAATCGCACTGGGCGCAGCCATTTTGCAATTACGTCACAACTTCCGGTAAATGAATCGACCAATGAGCGCTGTTGAAGACCCTTGGTTCGCGCTCTTTTTACTTGACCACTGGTTGCAAGATCTGTGAGGCTTCGTCGTGGGAATTATTCACTTACATTTACCAAAAGCAGGTAATCTTTACAGACCTATTTCGTATAATCGGTTGACATAAGTGTAAACGTTTGCCAGTTGTTATGAAAGTGGCGAAGGACAAGTGGCGGGAAATGTTGCGTGTTCATTTTGGCGCAAACGCAGTGAAGAAAAGAAAATGGAGTTCGTCGCGTAGACGTGCTGGTTCGGCAACATTGTGGTCGACACGTGAAGTAATTGATTGTAGACGTGTAGCTGATTTGATTTAGTAGACTATTTGAACCCATGGGGAGTCGTGATTACTGTACCAAGGTCTACAAACACATGAACGCACCTTATCGATCGTTGTGTAATTCATGTAGAGGCACGTTTTGACTAGTCGGGGTTAGTCCGTCACCATCCAGATTCTTTCTAGCCTACGCTGTTGCTGAAAAGAAATAAAGAAAACAGCGGCAACCAAATCATTTAAGTGAAATGCTCGCCGCGCAGTTTGGCAGTGTACGATTGTAAATACTGGTAGGGTAAGTATGAAACAATTTGTTTGGATGTGCTGCATTTCGGTAGTTTGCTTACATTATTTAGTTACTTAGAGCATAGAGTGATTAAAAAAGAAAGGAAAACTGGCGGTAGCAAGTTGATGAGTGCGTAATCGATGCGTTTGCTCCTCTAAACGTATTTTTTGACGACATATTTGGCCTTTTTAACAGCAACGCTGAAATATATGAAATTATGTTTAACTATTTAAGATGGGTAACGAAGTGGTCTAAATGGATAGTTTGCATAGCGTTTGAAAGGAGAATCACATTAGGTAGCGTCAAAATATCCCTGGTGGACAAGGTAGTAATCTCTGAACATTTCTTCAAGACCAACTGAGGTAAAACCGTTGTAGAAGACTGCGTGAACTTCCCAATGCTTGTAAAAAGGTTCTGGTATTGAAGACATTTTTTTTTAGGCAGTGGCTCTGGTCCCGGTGACTCAATCCAGGTTTGAAAGGCTGTAAATAAAAAATAAATAAATGGATTGAACCACTGGAGTGGTTGGGAGTTAAAAGGGCTTGGGGCCACTTATACTTGTCCCTGTCAATGTTAAAAATATTAAGAGAACTCCGGCCTCTTAAAAAAAAACCCGTAGACAAATCTTGCCCAAAAGGTGCTTAAAACGGTCAACTGAGCCCGCCTGAACAGCTTCATCAGGAAGAGCGTTCCAAACTCTTTATCACCCTCACACTAACAAATTTTTTTTGGCAATCTAGCCTAGCTGACTGAACGGCCAATTTCAGTGAGTGGCAGAATAAAGGCTAGGATCGAAGAAGGGTAGATCGATTGGTAAAAGGCCATGGACGATTTTAAAAGTAAGAATCAAGTCGGCACGTGGCCTGCGCATTTCCAAAGTCTCGAGTCCAGCGCGAGCCAACCTAGTGGCGTAGGGCAAATTCCGCATGCCAGGTAATTTCTTAGTAAATTTGCGCTGGACTAATTCCAGTTTGTCAATGTCTCCCAACAAAGTTGGTGACCACACTGGGGATGCATACTCTAAAAGCGGTCGCACGAAAACCTTGCAGGCTCAAACCTCAATTTTTGTATTACCAGAAATGAAACAACGATCAACAATATCGAGTCTCTGAAATGCCCTGGACGTAATCGGAGTACAGTGTAAAGAAGGTTTCAAGCGTCGGTTTCAAGTTTGAGGGCAAACAGACTCCCAGATCGTTGATTTCTGAAACAGAAGGTAATGGTTGCTCCTTTAAGTGATATTCAAAATCTGGCATTTATGTATAGAGAGTGGGAACTGCCAATCCATACTCCACCTTGAACCGGTATCGCCCTCCTGGTCAACCATGTGCACAGCCAGTTTTAAGTCGTCTGCGAATTTGCGTTGATGTGACATCAAAGAAGTAAGCGTTAAATCGTTTAAATAGATTACGAAAAGAAGAGGTCCCAGCACGGAGCCCTGTGGCACCCCACCCACCAAAGGTAAAGAGTGGGAGTAGGAGCTACCAATAATCACTCTCTGACAGCGATTACTAATAAAGGTCGAAATCCAGGCCAGTAGGCTTACAGTAACCCCATGGCATTCAAGTTTACGAAGCAATTTCACATGGACCACAGACTCGAATGCCTTACAAAAATCGAAGTAAATGACATCCGTGGGCACTCCAGCATCCAGAACACTTGTCCATTGATCTAGGCATGCTAGGAGTTGATAGGTAGACGATCTACCGGGTAAGAAACCGAACTGATCGTCTCGGATTAAGTTATTATCGAGAAGATATTTCAACAGGACAGACTTGACCATAGCTTCCATAACTTTACAGGGAACCACCGTCACTGCTATTGGTCGTTAGTTGCGAGCGTCGGCTGCATCGCCCTTCTTTTATATAGGGGTAACATTGGCTGTACGCCAAACTGATGGAAGCCTCTCAGACTTGAAGGAGAGATCAAAGATGAAAGCAAGAGGCAAAGCGATCACATCACCAATCTGTTTATAGAAGAGGGCAGAGTAGCCTTCAGGGCCAATGGCGTGATTGGGTTTTAAACCTCGTATAGTGCTCCTAACCAGCGATGCTGGAAATGATACATGATTACAACAGGCTTCTGGGAGTATGGGCAAGAAGTTATCTGAAAGGATGATTCCGTTATCAATTATGAAATTAGGCCTAGATACAAAAATATTGTTGAGTAACTCGGCCTTGGACGAATCCTCAGTAATGAAACTAGTGTTTGATTTAAGAGGCTGGTCCCAGTGACCTTGTTAAAATGAACATGCGTAATCACACGATACGTGGCTTAAAGTGGCACTATCACCGATTGAAAATCAAACGAAAATACCATGGTGCCATCTAGCGGCAATGATATCTTGCTCCCAGGTGCACGAGGACGTACCAAATTTTCACTCCATAATTAAGGAAGCTCGTGGCTTGTTTTTGTTTAAGCAATGGCGTTGTGCATTCCTTCGCATGATGCATGCAATGCTAGATAGTACTAGAAGTTTCACATTCTGCAGACTTTCAATTGGTGATAGAATGGAATACACAAAGTTGGCCAGTAAGCTACAACCTCTAAACTAATCTAGGTTCCCAAAAACGAAATTTTTTTGTGTGTTGCCGGGATCTGTATTCAAAGATTTGGTCCCTGCAATACATCTAAGGTAGGCTTGAAACCGGAACTAGAGACACTGCTTATTTATGTATTTTTTTCCCCAGTTGCCTGTTGTGCTTTTGTTACCCACATATCCCATTTTTCTTTTTTTTTTCTTTTTCACACAAAATCCCAGGTTAGATGTTTACATGTTAAATGGATCGAAAGGGGCCAGATCCACACGCAACCAGCACCCTTTATTTCTTTAGAGTTCCTAACAAAGATAGTAACTTTACACGTCAAAAACCTGCCCTCTGTGCCAAAGAATTAAGTATTGGTAGGTCGTGATGGTCGTCTGTAGGACTGGACACCCTCTCTTAGGCAACTCCCTGGTCCGTGCCTCAATCCTCATTGTGCTAGAATCAACTTTCACCAATGTCGGTCACCATTCACCAAATGGTGAGGGAAATTCAGCAGTTGGCGACTTGATTTTTAGCCCTTCTAGCCGTAACAGCGACTGATTAACAAACCCTGATGCTGAAATTGTCATATCTCTGGAACCATAATAGCTAGAAACAAGTGGTTTCCGTTGTTGTGTGCTTCGAAAAAGATCGTTAGATTTCGTACTGTGAAACTCCATTATAAACGAACAAAAGTCACCAGAAAAACGCACACTTTCACAACAGAAGACACTC